>PVIU01008979.1:0-79405 GCA_004026605.1 Ondatra zibethicus | reverse complement strand
GAAAAATAAGGGATGCGAGAAGAAAGATCGGGGCCAGAGGGAAGAAGAAGAGGAGGGAAATGAGAAAGCCTGGCTGACAGGAGGCAGCTGCCGCTCAGTCCGAAGATGAGGAGTGCCTTGAGATTGTGAGCTCCAGGCTGTTCATCTTCTCAGTCTTCAGATCTAAGGTGTCCTGTGAAACAGTCCAAGGATAACTCAAATCGTACAATCACATTGGGAAGCAAAAGGAGTCAAAACCAAACCAAACCAAACCAAACCAGACGGGTGTTTTAGGGTTGGTGGACTGGCTTCCTAGACAGTACTCCAGATCACTTGACCATTTGGAGGAAGGGCCATGGCACCTTAGATGGAACCAGGGGACGACAGGTGAGAGGTTGCTATGGCTACACCCAGGGTGAGGGATCTTGAGATCACGTGTAGGTGTGATCTTGGCTGTGGAGAATGAGGAGGGAAAGAAAACTGGGAGAAGGGGGATGCAGCTCACACAGACAGATGTGCGGTCTTAGTGTAGGTGCTGCTTGGGGGACAAAACCACCTCAAATTTGGTTTCTTGTAAACATCGAGAATTCCTTGAGAAGTTCAAGATGACAACAGACTCCAAATCTCTTTGTGCCCTCTTTGAATACTCTCTTTGTGCCCTCATGTGGTGGGCAGGGGACAATTTGCTTGGGTCACTTTTGTAAGGGTCACTCCCATCCTTCATTACCCCTGCTCTAAAGTGGATAAAGACCAGATGTTACGGCCTTGGTCCCCATGGTGGTGCCACGGGGGGCAAAAGGGTGGAGTCTTATGAAGAGGTCCTTAAGTCATTGGGGGTGTACCCTTGAAGGGCATTATGAGATGCCAGTGTCTTCCTGTCTTATTTGCTTCCTGGCTCATAGTACAAGCAGTTTTGGTGTGTCCGATAATCCCATTGTGCCATGCTATCCTTGCCAAATGCCAAAGCCATGGGCACCTGATCTTGGACAGGAGCCCACATGAGCCTGTTTTCTTTGGGAGATCATTGTCTTGGGTGTTTTGTTACAATAGCTGAAGCTGACTAACCCCATCTCTTTATACATCCCACATCTTAACACCATAGCACTGGGGGGTGAGGTTTCAACATGCAGGTTTATGGGCATGGGAGCACGCAGAGCCCTGTGCAGCTTCAGTGTGTCTTTCTCTGAGTGCTGAGAGATAGCTATGAGCGTTCCTGGCAGAAAGGCGCGCGCTCTGTCTGTTCTTTATGTGACACATCCTCCATTGACCTTTCTCTGAGCCGATTTGATGTTTTAATAGCTTTGCTATTGTGTGTTTTCCCAGCCCGCCACTTCCCTTTGGCCCCTTGAGCTGCTCAGGCTTCACACCTGTCAGGTAAACTCGCACACAAGCCTGGGTGAAGGTTGTAATCTATAAACCTGTCAGATCGAAAATCAGCGCACAGCTATATTTGTATGTGTGGGCCTTTTCTTTCTTGTAAATTCCAAGCAAAAAAGAAGAGCAAGGCTTGAAAAGAAGTCACCACCCAGATAATAAATAATCCATAGGAAAACGGGATCGTTTTGACTGGAGAATGAGTCCCTTGTATCTTCTTCTTAGTGTTCCCCTTGAAGGAAATCTTTCTTAGTGTTCCCCTTGAAGGAAATCTTTCTCCCTTGGTGATGCTTTTGTTTCTGTTTCCATTTTGATCAAAATGTAAAGAAATGCATTACTTATCCTATTAATTAAACACTGTGTGGTTTTTATTAAAATAATGTTTCCCAAATAGTTCTGTAAGTGCTCTGTTTTATATGCATGCTCCACCTTGTGTATGTGCACGTGTGTGCATGTGCGTGCGTGTTTGTGTGTGCACATGCATCTGTGAATTCAGGGGTCAAAACCTGACATATGTTGTCCTCCTCAACCACAAACTACTTTTTCTCTAAAGACAGGGTCTCTCTTTAACCCCGGAGCTCTGCCTTGGGGTGTCCTCTTGTGTCCTTCTCCCAGAAGTAGGATGACAGATATGTGTTGCCCGACCTAGCTCTTTATAAGGGGGTTGGAGGTCAAACTCAGGCCTTTATTCTTGCATGGTAAGCACTTTAACCAATGATCTACCTCCCCAGCCTTGAGTGGGTGCTTTGAGTGGTATTAGCACTAAATCTCCCCTTAATGCTAACATTTTCATATAATAGGTGCATTGTGTGATAAATGTAAAACTCTGTTTGCAGTGAACTGGCTTTCACGACCTGGCTCTGCACATGCCTGGCCATCCAGATGGAACCACAGTGCCTCTCAGTCCTGCCTCTTAGTAGATATTTGGGTTGTTTCCAAATCTTCAGTACTCTTGTGTCAGGGAAGAGAGTGTCTTTTTTATGCTCACTTTTATGTCCATCCCTTGAAATTTCCTCAAGAAAGAAATTAAAGTGGCTAGGATGAACAATATCATTTTAATGATATAGGATATCTGTTTCTCATGACTGCGGTAACATTTTTATTTCTAGCAGTATACCGGAGTGTGTCCCGGTTAGCATTAATCGGAAGCTTGACACAGTCTAGAGTCACTGAAAAGGAAAAGCCTCCATTGAGGAATTGCCTGTGGAGACTGTCTTGATTGCTCATGGATGTAAGAGGACTCAGCCCACGGTGGTACGCGCTATTCCCTAGGCAAGTGGCCCTGCACTGTAGATGAAAGCATGCTGAGCAGAAGCCCGAGAATGAACCAAAAGCAGCAGCATAGATTCCCTTGGCTCTGGTTGAGTCCCCTGGGCAGAAGCAGTGTTGCATGGGGTAGCAAGCAGGCCTGCCCTGTTTCCTGCCTTGATTTCCTATCCTGGCTTCTGGCAGTGATGAGCTGTAACACTTTCCTTCCCTAAGCTGCTCTGGGTCAGAGCGCATCCTCACAGGACGGAAAGGATACTAGAGCAGAATGTAGGCTCTACCCCTTACCCCTGAGCCATGCATACAATGAGCGTGCTTTACAATATTTGCCACCCGAGAGGGAGAAACCTGTCTCTTCCATTTCTATAGAATGTACCGGCTGTTTCCTTTCATGTTGGTATTTATATACATACCGTTTCTCATTGATATGTAAAGATCTTTGGAAACATTTGTCTTCTCTATTAGGTTATAAATTACTGAGTATATTTTCATTGATAACATTCATCTCTTTCATATGCTCTAATATCTTCCTCTTATCTTATTTCATTTTCGCCCTCCAAGCACTTAAAAGAACCATAAAAGCTTTATAAATATGTGTTTTTCATCTCCCATGCAGCAAACACACACTGATATACAACTCTATTAATATTTTATTATTGCCAGCAAAAGCCTCTCCTTGGCTTGCTAATAAATCATATTTTGAACAAACAGGTGCAGCCAAGGTTTAGTCTAGTGTGGTGGCCACTTCTCATATTTCCACTGGCCATTTGGGTGGCAGCTGATCTGAATTGAGATATGTCACCAGTATTAACTAGATGTTTATATTATAGAGTTAGAAGAAATAATGCATGGCCTGGAGATGGATCAGTCAGTGGGTTCATGCTTTGCAAGCACAATGACCTCAATTCAGTCTCTAGAACCAACATTAAAGATGCCTAAGCATTGTGGTGTGTGCTTGTAATCCCAGAGCTGGAAAAGCAGAGACAGGCAGATCTCTTAAGCTCACAAAACAGCCAATCTCGCCTCTTTGGTGAATTTCAGACCAGCGAGAACTCCTGTTCCAAACTCAAGATGGATAGCTCCTTAGAAAAGACATCTGAGGTTGTCCTCTGACCTCCACACAAATATAGAGCGTCACTGCACCCACAAATGCAGGGGCGAGGACAAAGGCAAAATCAACCATAAGTAATTCTGATATCGATAGCATTTCGAAATGCTATATCATGGGGTCAGTGGACTACATAAAAGGTTCCAATTAACTTCTATTTCTTTGAAATGGGGTTACTAGAAAATGTAAAATTACCCATGTGGCTTGGGGAATGTGACACCCATGACATTTCTATTGGACAGAACTTTCCAAGAAAATCTTTTATTATAACCATGGAGACATAGAAAGGCCAGCCTGGCATGCCCTTTTGGATCATCTTTGGGTTCGAATTTCTTCATTCTTTTGCAGACAGAAAGAGCAGAGTTGCCCAAAGTCCATTGTCCCTGTGTCTGCTGTTTGCCTTTCCTCTGCTGGAGCCTTGATAAAAGGAAACAGCTTCAACCGGAATGGTTTATAGCCCCTTTGGAAGGAAACTTAAATGAGAAAAGAACAGAAAATTTGAAACGGTTCTGACTTTAAACAACTGCTCATGTCACCACCAAGCCACTGCCACTTTGTGATCTGCCAGCGGGCTGAGTCAGACTGGGAGTCATTGGTTTCTTCCAAGCTTGAGGCTCTGCAAAACTTCAAGGTGGGCAGAGAATTGATGCAGAGGGCTCAGCGTAAGCTCCAAAGAGGGAGCGTCCCTCCATGGGTCAGAAAATAGAAAGGGCTGTTCATAGTGAGGTTGGATTATCATCTCCTGTAATAGCCTGTCTTTGGTGGGAATGTAGGGTTTTCCCAGGAAAAGGCAGCCAGAGACTCTCTGCTGACTTCTTCCAGTTATTGGTAAGAGATCTGGGACAAGGAAAGGAAAGTCCCCAGGCCCTGGCAGGAAATTACTTCCCGAATAAAATCTCCGATTCGTGTCTTTTTATTGGTGCGAAACTCATCATGATTCTGCTTTCTTCCCTTTGCGATCCTGGTGCTCGTTAGCGCTTGTCCTTCTGCAGTTTTCAATTCTGAGTCCTCCTCCTTGAATCTGAGCAAAGCCAGTTTTCTATTAGATATTTCGAGCTGAAGTTTTGTTTCTTATCTGACTAAGCCTAACTCTTCTCTCCATAATGTTTTTCATTTGGTGCTGTTATTTCTCCCGTGTCAAGGTGCCCACTTGACAGTAGAAGACAGAAAGCTAGACCCCATCCACACCTGAGCACGCAGTGCCCAAACCTACATCAATGGTGGGAACAGGCAGATCCTAACAGCTCACAAACTCTGTTTTCCCCAAAAGTACAGAATCTGTAGCTGTCAGATAGAAGAAAAGACATTGTTTCTCTAGAAAGACATCATTTAGGCATTTAGATAAACTTATCTTTTTAGGTAAGATGTGTGTGTGTGTGTGTGTGTGTGTGTGTGTGTGTGTGTGTGTGTGTGTGTGTGCGCGCGCGCGCGCGTGTGTGTGTGTATCAGCTCAATGAGAGACAGCTATAGTATAGGATCTCCCCACAATGATGTGTTAGAGTCTCCCTTTTTCTATCTACAAATCTATTGGAGTTATACGAGTCTTGAAGTCATGGGGATCTCTTGTTTGGACCCTGCATGCTCCAGTTAAGAAGGCACATGTGCATACATGAAGGTCCTCATGCTAAGTTCCTCACAGTGGAGTTACTGATGCTACAGTAAGAGGATTAGAATTCTGAGGGAAGAGCATGAATACAGGACTCTGTCCGGTCTCAGATGTCACCTTTGCTGGGGACTTCGGCTAACCTTAAGTGTTCTGGTGGCGATGATAAATGGATTCCTGGGACAGAAGGAGACCACAAAAGATGCAGACAGGAAGAATGATAATTTGTGGCCAAGCCTCTTTATAACTGCTAATGTTGGTTCAATAAAGAGCTGTGAATTGGAAGGGAGTAGAAAGCACTGGCAAGTTCATCTGGCCTTATCCTTTGGTCTTTGAGAAGGAACTTGCTTTTTAAGTCTGGCAAAAGTTTGTCTTGGTTTAGATGAGAAACATTTTGGCAAATAGAAATGATTTTGTTCTCTTCTCAGTTTGTGCTTTCAATGAATCTTAGCAACAGAAGGCTCATCGGGCTCTGGATTAGGGAAACAAAGCCCCTCAACCACCCGCTTTCTCTCAGTAACCAGTTTTTTTCTTATAACAAGTCTGTTTCCTTCTCCAGAGTCCTGGAGTTTGCAGGCTCAGTGATTCCATTTCTTAAAATTGCTCATAATTGTCCTCTTGTCTGTGTTTTTCCCTTCTTCCTGCTTCTTGAATATTCTTCCCATTCTCCACCTCAAAGGAAACCATCCCCCTTCCGGAGAACAGTTTCACTGACTGTGAAGCCTTCCCTTAGTCATGGTCTTTGAGAAACTGGAATCTGATAGTTGACAGCATTTCAATGAGCCCTCGGGAAGAATGAAAGATGCAAAAGAAGACTTTGAAATTTCATATGCCTCATGTATAAAAAGCTACAAAGATCTTGAATTTGAGGGTTGGAAGGCTGTGTCAGGACCCTCAGGTGAGCCAGCCTCTGGATCAGTCCTTTTTCCTTTCCTGGCTTCTTTCCCCATTTGCCAAATCAAGGACTTACTTCTCTCCTGTGATCCCTTATGTTAGTAGATAGTGCATATCAAACCTTTAAAATGAAGCAGGGAATGTGCTGATCTGTGGGGATAGGAACTGCCACGCTTGTTTTACAGATAGAGAAACTGAGGTTTAAAGGGTGGCCCCAAAGTTACTCACACAGTGGAAAGTAACCCTGGGCATAGAACTAAGGCAGCCGGTCTCCAGAACGGAACTCCAGATAGCTGGCCCTTCTTTGTAAACACTTTACTGTGTTGCATGCAGAGACTATCAAAAGTCACCCTATAGATAACAGAGGATGCAGAAGTTAGAGAAGCTATCTGTAGTTGTCCATCTTGAGGTTCTATGATATAAATTAGGAAGGTTTAGGTATATTTATACACACAGAAAGCACACCTACTTCTTTGACTGAGTGGGCCTAGTAAGACAAGTATCAGGACAAATATACGGGTTTGGGGACAAGGCTGGCTTGTGAAGAAGGGTGCAGTTGCATGGGTGATGAGATTGCCTTGAGACAATCACCTTGAGGAGGGAAATACCTTGCAAATTTAATGGCTTTCTGAAACAGGGTCTCATTATGTATCCTGTACTGGCTTTGAACTCACTCTGTAGCCAAAATCAGCATCAAACTCACAGTGATTCTCCTGCCTCAGCCTTCTGAGTGCTGGGGCTATAGAGTGACATCATGTCTGTCTCAGTATTAAATGCTTATATAATGCCCTTAAACTAATGTGTTCAGTCCACAAATATTTTTATTGGTTAAAGAGATAATGTGTAGCTTCTGACAGAGAATCTAGTACACTAGAGAAATACAAATAAGTATTTCTACTGTTACTTTCATCATGAGAAAGATAGGATGCTTTAGTTGTTGGTGATCTTATGGGGAGGAGACCAATGATTAGTCACTAAGATGTACTGTTATTATTATAAAGGTATATGATTTTTGGCTAATATAGACTGTGGATAAACAGATGCCATAGCAGGGCTATGTGACTGGCTAGACTTTCCAGAGACAGTCACACTGAGAAAAAGCCTTAAATATAACACAGGGACAGTATTACTCAGTGAAGAAAGGGCTTAGGGTATTTTGATAGAAAGCCAGAGCAGGAAGAAGGTATTAGGGACAGGAATGTCTTACTGGGAGATATGTGGGAGAGGCTTCTAGAGGGATGGAGCAGAGAAGCAGGCAAGGACCAGCTCCTGCTGCATCTTCAGGCTACGTGTAGCATCTTAAGATCCCAAGCATCAACCAGCTGACAGGATCCTCGGGTGACCACTTAGGGATTTCTGATTCCTCCCAGTTTTTGATATTTTAAAGCATTCTGGCTGAAGGCCTGAGTCTTTACAAGAATGGAAGATAGCTACTTGACCATAGTAAGGTTCCAATGGTAGCAGTCTTTACCCTGAATCCTGTCTTCTCTCAGCTAGGAGGTGACGGCTTTAGCTTGGATCAAAGAAAAGCGTGTTACCCAAGAACAACATGGCAGATGGGAGGTGAAGATGACAGTACTGTCACCCAAGTGTTGATCCCACTGGTTGTCGGATGCTTTAAAAAGACCAGACGTAAGAGTCGCAAACTCTACTGCTCGCCTCGTCAGGAAGCTATGGTGGAAGGAAGCAAGAATGGACTGTGGAGCCAGCCTGACCCGGCAGGTCGCATGGGAATCCTGACACAGCCTTCTTTCTCTCCCGCACTCCATTTCTGGAAGCTACCTCACTTTCCAAATGAAGCTGCGCTACTGCCCCTAAGGCTTCGAGAGAGAATGAAAGCGTGTGTGAGCAGTGGGCGGGTGAGGGAGATGCTCTTTCCTGTGTTGTGTCGTGAGCATTTGTGGAGTACCTTCTGTGTCCCAACACTAGTGTGAACACTGTCCAGGAATGAAGCAGCCAGGTTTCCTTAAAGCTTGTGTTCAGCGGGAAACAGAAAATCAAATGCGAACAAGTCAACAAGGTAAATCCTGGTCGTGGCTAAAGGCGTCTCTGAGATTTGGCTTCTGGGAAAAAGTGATCCTGACTTTGCAGGAGGCTGGCCTCCAAGAAGTGGCACCAGTATCAGGGCTGAAGCAATAATGTAAGGAGGTCGTATGTACAGGAAGATGGGTAGGAATGCTGGGAAATGCTCAGGTCATTACATTCAGTACTTCCTAGCAGCTGTGGTTACCTGCACATGATCAATCTGGTCAACATCCCAGCACAGGTTAGTGGGGGACGGATGCATGAGGCCCCAAACCTTGGTGAGGAGTTAGTAACACCTGAACCTACAAGAAGAAGGAGAGCCATTCTATTTGAAGATGTAGCCACTAGTTGCTCCTGCTCCAGTGGATGGCCCATTCCCATGCCATATAGACTGTAGGAATTGGACTCAATGGGTTATTAAAACAAAAAGAAATGATGAGGATATGAAGTTGGGAGGAGGCTGTGTCAGAGGGCTCTAGGGAGACCTGGGTGGGAATGAGAATGGGTATGATCATATTACATTAGAAATATAATGTATATGCATATCTGCATTTTTTCAAGTAATAAGCTAAAATGTAAATTAAAAGAAAAAAGAAAAGAGGAATGGAGCCTAGGCTTGGTTGGCTGGTGTGCTTGTGGTCCTAATTAACTAACTAAGCAGAAGCAGGAGGAATGCTTTAGCCCTGGAGCTTGCGGACAGCTAGGGCATCCTGTAAGATGTCCTCTATTAAAAGTATAGACATCTAGGATGCAATTTGGTCAGCAGAGGATGCAAGGCACGAAGCATGATCGAGCAGAAACAACCTCGGGGTATCAAAGAAGCAGAATGAAGGCCAGCTCCTTGCAATCTCTTCTGGAGGGTTGAGTGATGAGCGACAAGCCTGGCTTGGTGATCAGTGGCCTATTGCAAACAACAGCCCAAATGGCAGGCAAGATTCACCTGTCAGAGCGACAACACTCAGCCAGTCGTCTGTATCCCTCCCAATCAGTCATCTTCCAGTACGTGCTCCCCTCCTCCTGAGTTACCCTGCCAAGGTTGCCCTGGGACATCTGGACCATGGAAATAACTTGGTTGTTTATTTGAACCCAGCCGTACTAGAAAGTGATAATTCACATCTTCTAAGTTCCTTTGATTTCACAGTCTGTAGCATGTTGCTTTTGAAGTTTTGCTCTGTACAATGTATTAGCTTATGGGCTAATGGCGAAGATACATAAATGTACATAGCAGGCAGATTTTCACAGAGAGCGAGCCTCTTCTGGGGAAACAGAACATGGCCTAAATGTAAGTCTCAGGAAGGCCTTGTGTTTCTAGACTTCAGAGGTGAGCTCCTTTACCTGTTATTTCTGCCTATAAATTTATGCTACTGTTAATATTTCCAGATTCCTTTTTATCCTTGGTTTTCAAGAGAAGGGCTAGCGAGATGACTCAGAGGGTAAGAGCAGTACCTGAAATCTGATCTCCAACACCTATAAGGCATGAACATTCACATGTCCCTGTAACCCCAGCACTGCCAGATGCAGGGGAGACAGAAAGATCACTGGGGTTTGATAGCTTCCAGCCCAGCTCCAAGAGCAGTGAGCATAGAGGTTTGAATGAGAAATGGGCCCCATAGGCTCCAGTATTTGAACTGTTAGTGGGTCCCCAGTTGGTAGCAATGTTTAGGGAGGCTTAGGAGGCGCAGCCTTCTTGGAGGAAGAATGCCACTGGTGTTGGGAGCATGTAACTTGGCCCTATTTCTAGTTTGTTCTCTCCACACTGTGTTAAAGGCAGGATTTTTATTCCCTGCTCCTGACTCCATGCCTGCTGCCTTTAGTCATGGTGTTTTAGCACAGCAACAGAAAGGCAGCCAACATGGTGACAGATGCTTTCTCGAGAGGAAAAGGCAGAGGAATAGGACAGGGTACCAGTCCTCTTCTGTCTTCTGCACAAGTGCTGAGAGCCTGCAGACATGTGTACACACATCCAACACCCACACATAAAATATATCTTCACATACCCTTGGCTGGTCTTCGTCTCCTGATTCTCTTTTCTCAGCTTGTTGAATGTACCTTCACACACCCAATACTCATTATTTTTTGCCTTAGGGTACTTTATTCTCTTCTTTTAGTTCAGTCTATATCAGGCATCCCAGGCTCACCTTGAACTCCTGAGCCTCTTGTCTTGAGCCACAATACCACACTAGAATTGTTTCTAGGAGATGACATTTCTCCATTCCTACCACTATAGTTCCTGTGCAGTGGCTCACGCCTATAAACTCAGCACTAGGGAGGCTGATGCAGGAGGCTCAGGAGTTCAAGGACTAGATTGCCTGTGTAGGTCTTACATACCATCCATCTCCAGTGTGTTTGATATTGAAGTAATCAGAATCTTGACATCTAAGCTTGTTTCAAAGATGCCCTTGGGTTGGGACCATCAAGCCACTCTCTAGTTGACCTCTAGTGTTCTCAGCTGGGAATGTGTAGGAGATTTAATTTCTGAGATCAAGCAGTGACAGTGTTTCCATAGATATAATTCTCAATTTGTGTGATGATAAAAATATTGAAAGCTCATTACCCAAAATTTGGGGAATCAAGTGTAAATAACAGGATAGAAATGGCCCATCACTTCGGAGTGCAGGAAAATGTGCTTATTATATTTATGATTCTCCTGCTTCCCTTCCTTGTGCTTAAGATACTGTGCTGTCTTGCAAATTGTTAATAATGGTGGGGCACCTAAGTGTTTTAGCATATGGACAAAACCATACCATGTTCAAATTGATAATCAATAATTTTTATTATTGAGTTGTTATCATAGGAATCACTGTATGAGCAAAGCTGTGACTTGGTTCTAAGCTAGCTGAGGTTTCCCACAGTTGTGTGACCTTGGTCAAGTTCTATAATGTCACAGTAACTGACCTGCCTTCATTGTTTCTTTCTTCTTCCTTCTAGAATGGGTGAGAGATTTACTGGTGAACATAAGTTTGTGGGGTAGGAGGTTCAGCATAGCAGAAGCACCTATGTATTCAGGACCTATCACTTGTCCAAGGGACAATGCCTGGGAATGCATTTGACCACACAGCCATGAGGCATGAGAACTTAGCTGTCGTGTTGTCAAGTTCATCTACATTAAACTTGGGGAAGCCCCCACTTCTTTGAGATGTGGATTTCCAGCCAACCAGGGAACTTGAACTTGGTATTAAGAAGGAACTCAATCATATATTCCATTGCTGTGCACGGACATGACCTACCCAGTGTGAACCCTGGCCACTGTGCCTGGAGGATTCCCAAAGAAAGCCTGAATACCTGTTGGGAGCTTAGACTAGGGACAACAGGAGATCACAAACAAGACTCATCACAAAAAAATAATCTCCAATGCTCCTTAGGACAACTCATACATGCAACAGGTTGTGCATACTCCCAAAGTACCTGCTGTTCTCAACCATACATACGATGCCTTGATTTCCTCATCTGTAAAATGGGAACAGTAAAGTTCTGGCTAGTAGGTAGTTACTTTGTGAGCCAGTTACAAGGCAATAGAGGAGACTGAAGGGTGCCTGGCACACTTGAGTATTGAACCACGTGGGCTGTTTCTTCAGGAGTATGTGAGCTACCATGCCTGCCTGAGCCGCTCAGAGTACGTACATGAATTAGCTCTAAAGAAGAAGCCCCTTGCACCTGTCCTTCATTTTCTCATATGTTGTTGAGAACATGAGATAGACAGACGTTCTCACCTGAAAGCCCAGCATGATGGATGAGCTGCTCTTGCCCGATGCTTAAAGAATCATGCAACAGGATAAAGCTGACAGACACAGGACTCCAAAGGTTGGATTCATTCAGCTCCTGACAAGTTGCTGAGAAAAGCCAGTATCTAGATCAGTCCATGAAGTTTCCTGGTGTTTAAATGCTGGAACCTAATGGAATTGAAGCAGGCACCTTTGACACTGTTTAACTGGCATATACCTCCTTCTCTGTTTGGGTTCTAAGTTGCTGGTTTTAGACTGACCCAGGAATTTCTGCAAAGTTGGGAATACTGATTTCTGGTCCAGGAGACTCTTCTTCGTTCCCTAGCTGCCTCTGTGACACCTGGCTATGACTTGCCATTATAGGCCTTACTAGTGTGGGTTTAGAGAAACACAGGATGTGTCTGATATGTCTATAGGCCATAGAGATGGATATGAGGAGGATCAGTAGATAAAATGATGCAAATTCCCAGTTTCCTCCCATCCCTTGTCCTAGGCAGCAATGCTCGGCTCTAGTAGAGAATTCTTCCCAATAATGGAGACTCTCCCAGCCCAACGCCAGCCTTCTGAAACATCGTCTTGCCACTCTGTGTGTTTAATTGCTCCCTCCTCTGGGCACTCCAGGGCATCCCCACAGCTCATTAGAGAGAAGAACAGAGTTGTTGGGTGATTCCTGTGATTCCCACTTGCTGAGGAAAACGGTGATAAATGTTGGGTGCTTCGGGGGCTGCTGGCTTTCTTTACTAGCCCTAAGATACCAATTGCTATGCCAGATGGAAGGAGACATGCATCCTGGGGGATTTCTTCTTCATAAACCAGTTAGTGATCTAATGATCTGGGAAAGCATAGGAGGGAGGTGGCCTCTACCTGACTTCCTGGGCCTGGCTCTCCAAGACAAGGGGCGGGGGAAAGGAAAGGAGAGTGGGTCACAAATCAGAGAGCAGCCTGGAACCGGGCTGAGGCTTTCCTCGGAGGCTTCACGTTGATTCTGTAAGGCAGAACCATTTGGCCCTAGAAACCAGATGTTCTTCTTTCTCTAGTCATTGGGTTCTTACAGCAAGATGCAGTCTGGGAGAAGATCCTGCCCGACTTCCAGGACCATTTTATCTTGAACATTGTCTCTGTATTTTTCAGTTTTTAACCTTGCTGTTATTTTTGCCTTGAGATCACGGATAGGAGTAAGTAGGGCTATAGACTCTGGTTCAGAAGACTTAGCAAGGAAGATAATTCCCTTAAGTGTTAGATGTACTTTAATTGTAGTTATTCGTCTCCGTGTAGATATGTGCATATGAGTTCAGTGCCCCCGGGTTAGAGTTACAGGTGGCTGTGAGGGGTCCAGTGTGGGTGTCGTCCTCTGCAAGAGTAACAAGTGTTTTAAATCTTTGAGGCCTCTCTTCAGCTCTAGTAATGCCTTCGTATTCCTTGTTCTCTGTGTCCCTAGAAAAGACCTAAAGGGAGTTATCATACTCCATACTGTCTTCTATATTTTAATAATATTTTCATTATTTGAAAATTTCTTTCATTTATACGATATGTATTGATCATATCCATCTACCCAACTCCCTCCAACTCCTTCAGGTACCTCCCAACCTGTTACACCCTCAACTTCATGTCTCCTTTTTTGTTGTTATTAATAATCATGAGTCCAGTCAGTATTGCCCATATGCACGTGGCTGTCCACTAGGCCATAGGCAACTAATCTTTTGAAAAGTGCCCAAAGGGAAATGACTCTTTCTCCCGTGGCTACTATCAACTGCTAATAGCCCAGATTAGAAGAGAGCAAGTATGGTGGTCATGTGGCAGACAGCGGTGAAACTCAGACTATCTGAGTGGCAGTAGGACCAGGATCTATCCCTGGTGCACAAGCTAGCTCGTTTGAGTCCATTCCCTATGATGGGATACCATGCTCAGCCTTAATGCAGGAGGGAGGGGCTTGGTCCTGCCCCAGCTTAATGTGCCAGACTTTGTTTACTCTCCATGGGAGCCCTTTCTGGTTGGGAGGAGTGGATGGTGGGGTGACTGCAGGAGAGGCAAAGGGGAGGGAGGAGGGGGTTGGGAGGGAGAACTGTGGTTGAAATGCAAAATGAAATTACATAAATAAATAAATATAAAAAAAGAATGAAACATGAAAGGGGATGGGAGATGGCAAAAGTGGGGTGGGGAAAAGCGTAACCACACGAAGAGTGTATGAAAAACAGATGCTCTTGCAATTCAAATGAAAAATACAATTAGAGTTGACAGAAGTATATGATGTCTTCTTAAAGCCATCGACCCCCTGCACTGTTTTCAATACCACTCATTTGTAAAACTGTTATTGTATTGCACAGTCAGGGTAGAAAACAATGGGCTTCATTATGACATCTTCATAAATGTTTATCATATGCATTAATCAGATTCACACCCCTCTTGTTCCACAGGCCCTCCATTGAGCCCCTCTCCACTGCCCAAATAGTCCTTCCTTTACTGCCAAGTGTTCAACCTTGAAATTTAGAGTCCTCATATGAGAGGAATATGGTGTTTGTCCTTTGGAGTCTTGTTTATTTCACTTAGCCCAATTATCTATCTTTACTTCCATCTATTTTCCTACAGTGACTAGGAACCAACTAGGTTGGTTCCCTATCTTTGGTGTTATGGGTTGCACTAAAATAATTGCAGATATTTATGAACCTTAAATCTTAGCATCCAGGAGGCCAAAGCAGGAATATCTTTTCAAGTTCCAAGCCAGCCAGAGCCACATAGTGAGACCCTGTATCAGAAGCAGAAGAACTAATAATGATGATGATGATGTCGATGATGATGATAAGAAGAGGAGGAGGAAGGGGAAGAGAAGGGGAGCAGGAGGGGAGAAGGGGGAGGGGTGTGAAAGAAGGAGAAGGAAAGAAGAAGGAGAAGAAGAAGAAGAAGAAGAAGAAGAAGAAGAAGAAGAAGAAGAAGAAGAAGAAGAAGAAGAAGAAGAGGAAGAGGAAGAGGAGGAAGAAAAGCAGCTGTATGGTTTTCTGACTTAGAGCCTTCAGCAATATATACAATATATACAATGATCCAGATGCCTGGATCATATGATATTTCTATTTTTAATTTTTAAAAGTTTGCATGTATATTCATGTATGCATATATGAATGCATGTGAGATCTGTATGCATAGGTGTACATGCATGTTCATGAATGCAGGTGTGTACAAGTTATGACACACATGTAAAACTTAGAAGGCAGTATTCGTCAGTCCTCACCTTTCACATTGTTTGAGACAGGGTTCCTGTGTTGTTTGCCACTGTGTACACAAGGTTCATTAGCCCATGAAGTTCCAGGGATTCTCTTGTTTCCATACTCCATCTCTTCAAAGGTGAACTGGGATTCCAAAGGTGTTACCTAACCCAGGTTTACATGGGTTCTTGGCACTGAAACTCAGGTCATCCTGATTGCATGGCAAACTCAGCAGTACAGCCCCCCCCTTTTATTTTAAGTTTTTGAAAATGTTCCAGACTAATTTCCATAGTGGTTATACTATTTACATTTTCACTGGCATTCCATGGAGGTCCTTGCTTTCTCACATCCTTGCCAACAATAAATCACTCATTCTAAGGGGAAGAATTGATCTAATGAAAACAGCAGCATTTTAAGCTAGAGTCTTTGGGTTCTATGGACTCCAATGACCGTCATCTGAGTTCTCTGTGTCTTGATATCTTTGCTTGTCTTTTGAGGGTGGCTGTCATGCCTACATCTCAAGAATTTTTGAAAATCTGCTCAAATAATATCAAGGTCTCCAAAGTGCTGAGGGTGGAACTTGAGACACAGTGAGCTTCAGCAAATGGAAATCATCATCATCATCAATATCACCATCATCATCATGTGTACCTCAAACTGTATCATTCTCGAAAACACCACAGCACTCTACCGGTTAGCCTTCAGTCTCCAGTGAGGAAAGTACACCGGGAATGGCCTTGCCATTCATTTTACACTTGACATAAACCTTAAAAGCCGTCATATCCCAGAACCTGGAGCATCATGGAGGAGAAATATGAGTCTTCAGTCTGCAAAGGCTGCCCAAGACTGCTCTGCAGTTGGGCGCACAGGGTGTGGAAATGCTCTAGGCCTCAGCTCTTGTTGGGGCATTCCAGTGTTGAAGGTGATGGTTACCTTTGCATCCAAGATGAGATGCAGCAGCGTGTTGGGCCAGATGTCCTTTGGGATGAATGCATTTCCAATTTAATAAGTATACGGCTTTGGTGTGTTAATCAGAGGTATGATTTTATTTTCCGTGGATACCGCATAAGCTCTCCCCCATAACTTCATAGCCCAGTGTTCCTGGCTTCCTGACAGAGTTATTAGTCTCTGTTGTTTAAGATGCACACAACCAACAGATTGACCACACGACGCGCTGCATACAGGCAGCACAGACCACGATGCCCCACGTTCCTGCCGTGCTCTCAGGCTGTGTCCCTGCCTGCCCTTCTTTCTCATTTTGCCTGCTCTTTTACTCCTCATTTCATTAAGTGGTTTCCCCACAGACTAAATATTTTTAAAGACTTTTTTAAAATTACAACTAAATGATATTAGGAAGGATGCTTTTAAATTATTTTTTTCTTTCAGTGCTCATTAAACACCAACTTTTAATGAAATAAATTGCCTGATTCTTTCCAAATGCCCAACAATGAGTGGCAATATCTGTATTATTTTCAGATCATTACTTTGTTAACTGGGGCTTACTTCATAACCAGTAATTAAGATACCAAGGAAGGTTCCTTCATTAATCAATTGACATCTAGCTAATAGCATCTCACCAGGAGTAAATAAAGTATGTGGAAGAAATCTGTGGAGAGATATGAAAATTGCTGAGGGCTTTCTAAAAATAGATATATGTAAGTCTTTGGGGGAGCATTCTTGTTTTTAGCCTCTGTGGCCACTGGAAGACCCCACGTTACTCTCATAAAATTCTTATTATAGAACCTGTATCCAGCATCTCAAGAGATGTGCATAGTAGGATAAAGTCAAGTTGTATCTTGACATAATAGACTCACAGTATAAAATCCCCATAGGAGACAGCCCCCATTCAAACCACTGAAAACCTGTGGAGGAGGGCGGAGAAAAACCTGCCTTCCGCCATCATCTGTTTCCAGTTCCAAACAGCTAGACTTTTCATACCACATCTCCCCCTGAAGACTGCAGATTGCTAAGCAAAATACACTTAAAACCTCTCATGAGTGGGCTGGATAGATGGCTCAACCATTAAGAGCACTTGCTGGTGTAGCTGAGAATTAGAGTTCAGTTCGCAGCACCCATGTCAGATGGCTCACAACTGCTTGTAGCTCTGGCTCCATGTGATTGTATACCTTCTTCTGACCTCATTAGACAATATATACATGTGGTCTAATTATATACAAATATTTTTAATATATACAAATATTTTTAGCATACACACACACAAGGCTAAAAATATTTAAAAAGTCACATAAAGTTTCTTTATTAAGGGCAACACATGGTTAGTTACCACCTCACTTTGCAGAGGAAGGACTGAGTGGAGTTTTTGCCTTGAGTGTTTTGAATCTCTGGATATGATGGGCTGTACAGAGGTATAATACATAAAAAAAAGGACAAGCAGTAGATGGGAGAAAATTCACAGGATTTTAGCATATAGCAAGGTTTTCTTTCACATGACTCTCTCAGATAAAATAGAGACTGTATTTGATACCCATGTGATAAGAAAATGGAAAGTCAAGGCCATTTTAGAGTGAAATGTCCAACAAAACCTCCTTAAACAGGATTCTATGAGAGGGCAAACCAGAACCAGTCATTTATTTCCCCTTCTCCAACAGGCCTGGTATGGTATGTGTTTGAGTATCTGATATTGCTTCTAAAACTGGGTGTATTTAGCAAATGGGTCTTCACCCACCCAGGGCTGCCTAAGAGGGAAGGGACTGGCGTGGATGCTCTAATATATGACCAATCACACTTAACCAAAGGAGAAAACAAATTTGCTGAGTATGATTCAAATTATCTATTCACAGACATAATTCCTAAACTCTTTTCATAATTAAATTAGAAAAGCAAGTATCTTAAAATATTGCAAAATAACTGTGCTCGAAATACAGGGGTGAATTCATAAAACAACTGAAGCAATATGAGGTTGTTAGCTGATCAAATTACATCATTTTGTCCATCTGGTCATTCACCAGTCAATGAAGCACACCACCATAGACGCTGTAGACACCCACTGGTGGTACCCAACAACGTTAGTTCTTTGCATGAATCTTGGAGATACTGCTCTGAACATTTTTTTAAATAGAGACAAATGCCTCCAAGTCTGTGTTTTGTAGATATGTTGCATTGAGACTCACAAATAATGTCTATATTAGGGTCATGCATACATACATGTATACAACCTTTTTGCAATTCAACAAACCAAATCCATGTTTGCTGTGTGGTGGCCTTTATAATCTGTTCTATCTCTTTTAATCTTATAAACACTAGTAAAAGTTCTCTAAACTAAGTTGATTTCTTAAGTATTGAGTGGTCCTTATGATGCCAAATCATGGACTCTTACTGCATAGCACAACTGTCTCATGGAAACATTGTTAAATTTTATTTGCCTCAAGGGGATTCAAACAAGTACCCTACAAAAACATGTCAGGACAAAGCATCTGCTTTCATAAGTCTTAGAAAAATACTGTAATTGTACCTGTGGATATATACCTTATTGGCATATTAAAAGAGGGTAGGCTATCTGTCACATTTAGGTCACCCCTTCTTTTTGTAAGGCCTGTAGCTAGACAGTACCTTCACACCAAGACACCCCAGGCTCAAAGATCATTATGGAAATCAGGCCTCAAAGTCAAGAGTCAGTGGTTGAGGAAGACCAGGACAAAGCATGTCTAACAGCTGCTGCACTTGGGACTCTCACCAAAGTTGTAGTTACCTGAGCAAGAGCTGCACAAGATCGAACCAGTCAATATTCCAGCACAGAGAAGGCGCAGTCTCACAAGACTCCTGCCCAAACTGAGGAGCTGCTTGATTTCTGGAGGATAGAAATATAACAGGCTTTCCTTTGGGCCACCAGCCAGCTCCCAAGTCATGACACAGAAATTTATTATTAGTTTTGAATGCTCAGCTTAATTTAGACTTGTTTCTCAATAGCTCTTATAACTTGACTTAACCTGTTTCTCTTCATCTACATCTTCCCTCAGGGCTTTTTACCTTTTTTTTTTTTTATTCTGTATATCCTACTCCATGTATACAGCCTGGCTAGCTGGCCCTAGGCATCTCCTGCTCTTTCTCCCTCATTCTCTTCCCTCTCTCTTCTCTTCTTGAGCTTGATTCCTCCCACTTCTTATCCTCTCTGCCTGCCAGTCCTGCCTATCCCTCCACTGCCTTGCTATTGACCTTTCAGCTCTTTATTAGACCAATCAGGTGCCTTAGGCAGGCATGGTGAAACAGCAATACATCTTTACATAGTTAAACAAATGCAGCATCAACAAATGCAACACATCTTTGCATATTTATATAGTTACAGTAATATTCTGCAGCATAAACAAATATAACATATGTTTACATAGATAAAGTAGTATTCCATACATGGAGAGGCAGTTTTTTTAAGGGTGTAGCCTCTGGTAGGTTGGCCATCTCCAGTGGGTGACCAAGTGAATACAAACTGGAGTTAATAGGTTATTTGAAGCAAAAAAGTAAAGCAGATACACTTTGGGGTGTGGAATTGGGAGGAGTTAGAGGAAGGGAGAGGAGTGGGTATAATCAAAATACAGTGCATGAGTTCTCAAACAATTGTTCTGAATTGTTTTTAAAAAATAAATTTGTATTGTAATTAAAAATAACATTCACACATAATTACTGGTGACCAATTTGATGATAAAGAGTACAATTTTGAAACCCATGACGGCAAGGTATTTTCTTCCACTATAACACCAGATCTGAATTTTAAAATTCATCCTCAAAGCAAAAAAAAAAAAAAAAACAGGATAGCCAAAACAATCCTGTACAATAAAGGAACTTCTGGAAGCATCACAATCACTGACTTCAAACTCTACTAGAGACCTACAGTACTAAAAACAGCCTTTTATTAGCATAAAAACAGACAGAAGGACCAACTGAACTGAATCAAAGACTCAGATATCAGTCTACACAATTACAAACACCTGATTTTTGACAAAAAACAAACATATAAAATGGAAAAAAGAAAGTATATTCAACAAATAGTGCTGGCATAACTGGATATCAGCATGTAGAAAAATGAAAATAGATCCATATCTATCACCATGCACAAAACTCAAGTCCAAATGGATCAAGAACCTCAACATAAAGCCAGCCACACTGAACCTCATAGAAGAGAAAGTCAAAACTATACTTGAATACCTTGGCACAGGAGATCACTTCCTAAATATAACCCAAATAGCGCAGACACTGAAAGAAACAATAAATGGGAGCTCCTGAAACTGAGAAGCTTCTGTAAAGCAAAGGACACGGTCAACAGGACAAAACAGCAGCCTACAGAATGGGAAAAGATCTTCACCAACCCCACATCAGACAGAGGGCTGATCTCCAAAATATACAAAGAATTCATGAAATTGGTCATCAAAAGAATAAATAATCCAATAAAAAATGGGGTACAGACCTACACAGAGAACTCTCAACAGAGGAATCTAAAATGGCTGAAAGACACTTAAGGAAATGTTCAACATCCTTAGTCATCAGAGAAATGCAAATCAAAACAACTTGGAGGTTCCATCTTACACCTGTAAGAATGGCCAAGATCAAAAACACTGATGACAACTTATGCTGGAGAAGTTGTGGGGAAAAGGGAACACTTCTGCATTGCTGGTGGGAGTGCAAAGTGGTACAACCCCTTTGGATATTAGTATGGCTATTTCTCAGAAAATTAGGAAACAACCTACCTCAAGATCCAGCTATACCACTTTTGGGTATATACACAAAGGATGCTCAATAGTACCACAACTATGTTCATAGCAGCATTGTTTGTCAGCCATAACCTGGAGACAACCTAAATGTCCCTGGACAGAAGAATGGGTAAGGAAAATGTAGTTCATTTACACAATGGAGTATTACATAGCAGAAAAATAAATGACATCTTGAAATTTGCGGGCAAATGGGTAGATCTAGAAAGTATCATATTGAGTGAGGTAACCCAGACCCAGAAAGACAAATAAAATATGTACTCACTCATAGGTGGCTTTTAGACATAAAGCAAAGAAAAACCAGCCTACAATTCACAATCCCAGAGAAACTAGACAACAATGAAGACCCTAAGAGAGACATACATGGATCTAATCTACATGGGAAGTAGAAAAAGAAAAGATCTCCTGAGTATATTGGGAGCATGAGGACAATGGGAGAGGGTAGAAGGGAAGGGAAGAGAAAGGGAGGGGAGTGGAGAAAAATATAGAGCTCAATAAAAACAATAAAAAAAGAAAAAACTTCATCCTCACTATTAACACTGTCACATTTAACTTCATTAGTAATAACTTTGTGAAAGTTACTTTTCATATGATACATGAGTATCTACATGATATTTTCAGTTTTACCCCTTAGTCTACAAAGCCTAGAATATCTACATTCTGACCTTCACAGGGAGTTTACTAACTTACTTATCTGAGTTGTCTTCAGAATTCCTGCTATCATTCTTATGTGCTCCTGCCAGCTCAAAGAACAGTCTGAATACAACCTTTAAGACACCTAGATGTCCATCAATGGATTAGTGGGTAAATGTGATACATTTCCACACTGAAGTATTACTCAGTTGTTAAAAACATCATGAATTCGCAAATCATCCTGAGTGAGGTAACCCAGAACCAGAAGGACAAGCATGGTATGTATTCTCTTAAATGTGAATGCTACTTGTTAAATCTTCAGTATGCATGCTACAATCGGTAATCCCAGAGGCTAGTTATAGAGCAAGGAACTAGGATGGAGGGACAGATATCCCTGGGGGGGGAGAAATAGAACAGACAGTTATGGATGAATGGGAGGTTTAGGGGTGGACTGGAAGAGGAAGATCAGACAGAGAGGGAAAGGGGAAGGGAGTGTAAGGGAGAGAATATGGGGAGGGACAGTTAAATCTAAGGGCAATTCGAGGGGTTATGTGACAACTTAACACAGTAGAAGTGTCATAAGACATATACATGTACGAAAGAAATCCAAAAAGAATCACCAAATGATGTGGGGGACAAGCCCCAGCTACACATCTCTTGTCACCAAATGAAAGAACCAGTGTCAGGAACTTGTTACATCTATTCAGGTTGTCGTCCAAAGGAGCCCCATAGAAGCCTCTGAAGAAGCTATTGCCAAGGCTACTGGTCGCTCTCCACAGACCTATGGTAAGTCCCTATTTCTGAAGGTAACACATACAAAACTCATCGAACATAGAGGTATCTTGAGGTAGATCATTCTCTAACTTCATGAGGAGCCACCACACTGATTTCCATAGTGGCTGCTACAATTTTGCACTTTCACCAGCAATGGATGAGTGTTCCTTTACCTACATCCTTGCCATGTGAGCTGCCATTTGCTGTATTGATCGTGACAATTGTGTCTGGTATAAGGTATGATGTAGTTTTGATCATTTCCCTGACGACTAATAATATTGAACATTTAAGTGTTCCTCAGATATTTGTGTTTCAACTTTTAAGAACTTTCTGCACCCCAGTTTTTTAAACTGGGTTATTTGATGTCCATGTTTTTTTTTGTTTGCTTGTTTGTTGATTTTTTTTATGTTCAGTTTTCTTCTTTTTTTAGTTGTTTATATATTTTAGATACTAACCCTCTATCATATGTGTAATTGGTAAAAATTTTTCCCATTCTGTAGCCTGCTGCTTTGTCTGAATAATGATATCCTTTTCCTTCCAGAAGCTTTTTTTGTTTCACAAGGTCTCATTTATTATCTTTTCTGCGGTGCCTGTGCTGTCCGTGTCCTGTTCAGAAAGCACTTTTTTTTTTTTTTTTTTTTTGGTCTGTGCCAATAGCTCAAGACTCTTCCCCACTTTTCTCTTCTTTCAGATTCAGGGAATATGGCCTTATGTTGAGGTCCTTAATACATTTGAAATTAGAACTTTGTTCAGGGTTATAAATATGGATCTATTTGCATTCTTCCACATGCAGCCTTCCAGTTTGGTCGGCACTATTTGTTGAAGATGCTATCTTTTTTTTTTTTTTTTGCAGTGTTTATTTCTTGTTTCTTTGTCAAAAGCAGCCATCCATAGCTGTGTGGGCTTCTATCTGGACGGTCAATTAGATGCCATTGATTGAAGTGTCTGTTATACCAATCGTGAGCTGTTCTACTACTCCAGTGCTGTAGCAAATCTGAGATCACGGGTGATGAGGCCTCCAGTCGTTCTTTTATTATTCGGACTGTTTTAGCTGTCGTGGAGTTTTGTGTTTCTATGTGAGGCTAAAATTTTTCTTTCAATTTCTGTGAAAAAATTGTGTTGAAATTTTGGTGGCGATTGTGTTGAATCTGTAGACTGTTTTGGTAAGATGGTCATTCTCACAATATTAATCCTACCAATACATGAGCATAGGAGCTCTTTCCATGTTCTAATGTCTTCTTCAATTTCTTCAATGTCCTAAAGTTTTCTTTTTATTATTATTATACAAGTCTTTCACTTGCTTGATTAGAGTTAACCTCAAGTTATCCCCTAAGTCTACTGTGAACAGTATTGTTTCTCTGATTTCTTTCTCAGTCCCAGTCTATTTGTCATATGTATATAGGAAGCCTACTGGGTTTTATGTGTTAATGTTGTATCTGGCTACTTTGTTGAAAGTGTCTATCACCTGTAGAAGTTTTCTGGTGGAGTTTTTAGGTTCATTTATGTGTGAGACCATTTTGTATCTGGCTACTTTGTTCAAAGTGTTTATCAGCTGTAGAAGTTTCCTGGTGGAGTTTTTATGTAAACTACCATATTAGCTGGGTTATGCAATGCTGGGGATCAAACCCAAGGGCTTTAAGGGTAAGCAGGACCTCTGCCAACTGAACTGTGTCTCCACCTCTCACATCCTATCCTTGATTTACATGTGTTCAGGCCAACATGAGTTGAGCAAACCAGTAGATGAGGGAAATGCCAATTTGTTAGTTAACAGACTGAATTAAATGGACAGAAAGGAGGAAAATATTAGAGCAAATGAAAAGACAGCTCAAAGTCTCCAAAAAAAAAAAAGAAAAGAAACTCCCACAGAAAATGAAAACAAATAGATTTTCTGGCACAGGAAGAGAAAGATTTGAAAGAGCCCCATGAATTCTCTGGCCTGACCCCTGTGTGGAAGAACTTAGGGTGAGGGGAACCGAGTGTTACTTCCCCACATGACTCAACAAAGCACACTGTTGGTGTCATGGTTTATGGTTTTTTGTTTTAATTAGACACAATCTAGAATCATATAGAAGGGACTTTCAATTGAGAAAATGACTCTGGAAGATTCACCTGTGGGCAAGTGTGTGGAACATTTTAGTGATTGATGATTGATGTGGGAGGCCACTGTACATGGTGCCACCCCTGGGCAGGTGGACCTGGTGTGTGTGAGAAAATGAGCTGAGGAAGCTATGGAGAGCGGGCCAGTAAGCAGGGTTTCTCCCTGGCCCTGCTTTAGTTCCTATGTCCAGGTTCCTGCCTCCAGGTTCCTGCTTTGATTCCCCTTAGTGACAGAGTGGGGCCTGAGAGTTGTAAACTGAAATAAATTCTTTCTCCCCCAAGTGTCTTTTGGCCATGGTGTCATCATTGTAACACACACCCTAAGACATTCTGGGAACAGGCTCATGATAGAACAGGGAATTGATGGCAAAGACGGCTTTGGGCACAGACATGAGAGGATGCTTTTTTGTAAGTAGACAAATAAGATGCTGTTAGCCCAGCAAGTACTCTGACAGGACAGAAACGTAATTTTGGGATTCTGACTTTGAATCTAAACTTCGATTCTCTTTCCATAAATGAGTCAGCCTTTACACAGGATGCTAGACTTTCTAGATGAGAATTTTGTTCATAACGCAGCAATATTGGTTGTCAACTTTCAGGCTATGGATATGGAGGGAAGGGCTTCTGGAAAGGATAATTTCTGCTCCAGGCAGGTAATGCTAGAAGTGCTGGGGTTGGAGAGAGGGTATCATCTTTGGAGATGCAGGTACACTGGCAGGGTGGACTGCCTGTGTAGTCATGGAAAATGTAGTCTGTGCCTGTCAGCATCCTGGGGCCAAGAAACTGAGCCTCTCAGGAAGTGGAAAAATGAATCTAAGACTCTTGTGAAGAGAAGCAAGATATTTTAAATGTGTACAAGCATACATCTTCCAGAGTATTAGAAAACAAGAGAACTGCATTTAGACATTCTTATCGAAACTCAAGCCATTATGTTTTGAAGACATTGCAGCATCTTGCCTGCAACCTCGGAACTAAAGCATCTTGGATGGCAAATGTCTCTACAGGAGGTGCTAGTTTGCAGAGTCTAGCTCCTATTTTTCTACCGACAAGAGAAAAAGCTGGAAGAAGGAAGATTTTTGTCTGTAAAATTGTTACAACATGAATGCTGTGTACCCCATTAAAAATCTTACCGAAATTATTTCTGGCACTCTGAACACGAAGTTGAGGGTGGCCTAGAATCTTCCTTCC
Organism: Ondatra zibethicus; assembly: GCA_004026605.1. Classification (NCBI taxonomy): domain Eukaryota; kingdom Metazoa; phylum Chordata; class Mammalia; order Rodentia; family Cricetidae; genus Ondatra; species Ondatra zibethicus. The sequence continues at coordinate 53,828 of PVIU01008979.1, read as the reverse complement.
CCAGAGAAGTTAATGTGCTTGTCCAAGGTTGGTGAGAGAAGAGGATAGAATTGCAATACAACAAAGGTCTACTTTAAAATGTTCCTATGCTCTTACCTAGTAAGGACTTATTCTCAGATTACCATTCTTGAGCAATTTGGATGAAAGAAACAACAGCTACTCAGGGAGATAGAGTCTTTCTTGGGAAGAGAAGGTGAAGAGCCCTACGTGGTGGCTGTTTAGGGACCAGACCGTTGCTCGCCCTTTAAATATATTAGGCATGAGTGGGCTCTTCTTCCATTCAGGATCTGAGCATAGTGAGCACCAAAGCTCTGCTTCTCAGTCCAGAGGACTTTCTCTTCTTCCATCGTAAGTTTGGTCGCCAGTGTCTCAGCAGTCACACGGAATCCAAACACCACAGCTCTGTTTCCTCCAGATCATTGCATAGTTGCTGGTTAATAAGCTTGGTGAGAAGAAAGAGCAGGAGCAAAACCAGAGCGACTCGATCTGTCTGCTCCAGGTCGGCGGGCGCCTGGAGTGTGTTTTCTTAGAGAAATTGGCTGTATGTGCTCGCTTTCATTTGTATTTTTGTTGCTGTTATTATTCAAATCACCCCCTGCTTCTCCAGCGAAGATAAAAATGTTTCATGTTTTTAAAATGCCTTGTGATATCTCTGGGGGATCGCAGTGCACAGCCCTTCTCACTTCCTTTTTCATTTATTTGAAGAAAGAAAGGACAGAACTGTTGACTGGTGAGGGCGAGACAGTTATTTCACTGAAAACTCTAGAATCCGAGGTCCCTTCTGAGTGCTGTATTTGGGGATAGAAGGATCTAGATCTCACCTTAGCACGCACCTTCTGCTGTTGGTGATGGACAGAGTCAGGAGTGGGAAGATCCAGAAGCTTTGTAATGCATCCCATCCTGATGTCTACAGCTGTGTTGCTACATTTTTAAAAAAAGTGCAGGTAGTCCCAAATATCAAGGAATCTTTCAAAATGCACAAATTTCCTAGCTTCTGCCTCTCTTCCTCAAGCTCCATCATACATTTGCCAGAATGAGACTCTAGAACTGTTTTATTTTTTAACATTATTTATGTATTTAATTATTTTTCCCCAAACAGGATCAGTGTCCCCTCCTTCCTTCCTCTCCTCCAAGGCCCCCAGACCCAATCTCCCTGCTCATCTACTCCTCCTCCTCTTCCTTCAAGAAAGGGCAGGCCTCTCATGTATACTATCCAGCCATGGCATATCAAGTGGCTGGAAGATTGGTATACCTCCTCTAAGGCTGGGTGAGGCAACCCAGTAGGAGGAATGGGGTCCTAAAGGCAGATAACAGAGTCAGAGACAGCCCCGGGGCCCATTGTTAGGAGCCCCACAAGAAGACCAAGCTACACAACTGTAACATATGTGCAGAGAGCCTAGGTCAGTCCCATGCACCCTTCCAGGTTGTTGGTTCAGTCTCTGAGAGCCCCTATGAGCCCAAGTTAGTTGATTCTGTGGGGTTTCTTATAGTATCCTTGGCCCTTCTGGCTCCCATTATCCTTCCTCTCCCTCTCCCATGAAATTTCCCGAGGTCCACCTAATGTTTGGCGGTGGATCTCTGCATCTGTTTCCATCAATTGCTGGGTGAAGCCTCTCTAATGACAATTGGGCTAGGCAATGATCTATATAGCAGAATATCATGAGGAATCATTTCATTAACTTTTTTGGAAGTCTTGTTTGCTTCTATCCTAGGACTCTTGTATCTAGGACACTGGCCATCCCACTTTTTTAGTTACCAGACCAATCATTGGTTGGCCATTCCCAAAAATTCTGTGCCACCAATATCCCAGCACATCTTGTAGTTCAGGGCAAATTATAGGTCAAAGGTTATGTAGTTTGGTTTGTGTCCCCAATCTCTCCACTGTAATAATTGCCTGGTTACAAGAGATCACCAGGTCAGGCTCTGTCCCTCCCATTGCTAGGGTTCTTAGCTAGGAGTTGTCCTCATAGATTCCTAGGAGTTTCCATTGCAATAGGTCTCCAGCTCATTCCAGATAAACCTCTGATTTCAGTTGTCTTTCGTAGAACTCTCTCCCTCTGTCCTCCCTTCCCCAACTTATCTCTTCTGTTCCCAAGGCTACCCCCTCACCAAAACCTCTCCCCGATCCACCTGTTATGTCTGTTTTATTTCTCCTTCACAGTGAGATTTATGTGCCCCATCTTGAACCCTCCTTGTTACTGGGTTCTTTGGGCCTGTAGATTGTAGCATGGTTATCCTTTACTTCACAGTTAATATCCACCCATGAGTGAGTACATACCATGTTTGTCTTTCTTGGTCTGGGTGACCTCACTCAGGTTGATCTTTCCTAGTTTCATCCATTTGCTGGCAAATTTCATGATGACTTTTTTTTTTAACAGATGTGTAATGCTCCATCATGTAAATGTACCACATTTTCTTTATCCATTCTTCAGTTGATTGACATCTAGGTTGTTTTTATTTTCTGGCTATTAAACTGCTATGAACATACTTGAGCAAGTGTCTTTGTGATATGATGGAGCATCCTTTGGGTATATGCCCAGGAGTGGTATTGTTGGGTCTTGAGGTAGGTGAATTCCCATTTTTCTGAGAAACTACTATATTGGTTCCCAAAGTGGCTGTACAAGTTTGTGCTTCCACTGGCTATGGAGGAGTGCTCCCCTTGCTCCACATCCTCATCTATTTTTAATGTGTGGTATGCATGCATATATGTGGCTATGTGTGTGCCACAGTGAGCATGTGGATGTCAGAGGACAACATGCAGGAGTCAGGTTCTCTCCTACCGTGTGGTTCTGAGGGATCCAACTTAGAATGTTAAGCTTAGCTGAAAGTACCTTCACCAACAGAGACATCTTGCTGACCCTGGAACTGGGTTTATATGGAAGCAGGCAGGAAGTGTTTAATATTCAGATACGGAAATTTGGGAAATGCTAAATTGTTTCTTATTTGTTGGATGCATGAAGACTCTCCCTCCTCAGCAGCTCTTCTGTAAGGGTCATTGCGGAAGCAATGTGGCTTGGATTTGAATGACAACCCTATGACTCACTGTATACCCATAGACAGAATGCCGGGCATCTTTGAATTTGATAGCCAAAGGGACTCTGGCCAGCTCAATCATGGCAAGCATGGCTCTGGCAGCCCTTGCCCTTCTCCCCATTCCCTTTGCCTTGCTAAAAAAAAAAATTAGATCTCATTCGTAAAGCTAGCCATCAAGGTCTATTCCCTTATTTGGCCACTTCTTCCTCCTGAGGCTGGCTACCAAAGTCCGGCTAACAAAGTATTGATTGAAGTCCAGCAATCAAAAGCCCGCTTTGACTCACCCAATCAAAATTAAACAGCTCATCCTAACATGGGGTTTCCCCCTTTTCCCTTATAAACTGCCATTTGCCACCTCTATCTCCTCTCTACACAGGCAGTCCTTTGTCCTACTCTGGGACTAATACCTCTTTCCCTTATCCCTTGTCCCCTTCCTCTTCTCCCTCATCCTCTGTCTTCTGGCTTTGTCTCTTCTTCCCTAGTCTCTATCCCTCTGTGGCAAGTAAATCTCCTTTGTGATGAGAACTTGGTCTTAGGGGTCCTGAGCCAGTATTTTTTCTTTCAATAACCCTGTCAAAAGAGCTGATAGATATTTAGGTAAATGCCTGAAGCCAGACATCAATGCTCCTGCATCATTTATTTTTCTTACTGCTGTGACGAAAATGGCCCCACAAACGCCACATAAGGAAGGAAGGTGTGGTGGATCCTTGGTTGCCAACTGGTGGAACTGTTTGTGAAGGATTAGGAGGTGTGGCCTTGTTAGAGGAGGTGCATCATTGGGGGTGGGCTTGGAGGTTTCAAAAGACTCCCATCATTTGGAGTTGGCTCTCTTTGCTTCCTGCCTTTGTCTCAAGATATTAACTTTCAGCTACTGCTCCTGCTCCATGCTTGTCTCCTTGCTGCCTTGTTCCCTGCCATGGTGGTCATGGGCTTGAACCCAAAACTATGAGCCCCAGTTTTTTTCCTTTTATCAGCTGCCTTGGTCATGGTATTTTAGCACAGCAATAGAAAATAACTAACAAAGGAGTTTTCATCTTTTGAAGGTGTACTCTACCTATCAAGTTGACATCTAGATTAACCATCACAGCTTCTTAGCCTTGAGCAAATACGTGACTCCCTGGAGAGCATAATAATAAAGATCCTGATTAAGGTCTGGATTGAAGCCAGCCCTCTTCATGTCTAACCAGCCAGATACCAGCTGATTCTGAGGCCACTGCCCAGAGGCTACACTTCCAGGGCCCAGACACTCTTCACCAGTCCTTTTGCAAGTATATATGCCTTCAAATTCTTCCTTTATTTCTGTAAAGATGAAACTGACTCTGAAGGTAGATTATGAAAAGTCTGTCACAAAATGACAATTGTATGGCGCTGTGAGCTTTCCTTTCTCCCTCAGATCTACAAAAACGTATCGCCCTCTCTGTCCCTCACCCCTGACCCTGGAAACAGCTATGCCACCACATTGTTCTAGAAGGCCACTTACCCTGAGAAGTTTCTGGGTTGGGCTATGTTTACTTCTCTTTGGGAGACATGATTTGAGCACTGAGGGTGGCTAGAGATTGGATATGTGTAGCTGAGAAACGTGCATCTGGGGTAGCTCTTACCAGCTCAACACATGAGCCTGACACCAGAGCTGGGAATAACTATCCCCTCTACCTTCTGCCAGAGTTCACCACCTCAGTTACATGTTGTTCCTGAAAGCAAGCAGGGATGGGGACTTGAGTAAGCAAAGCAAACAGATATAAGGTACTTTTATATTGCCATTTATCTCTTTTACCTCTACTGGGGCACTGAACCCAGGGACACACATATGTTAAGTAAATGTTCTGCCACTAAGCCATGTCCCTCCTAGTCTGATTTTTTTACTGTTTTATTTTGATGCAGGGACTCACTAGGTTTTCCAAACTGGTCTTGAATTTATAGTCCAGGCCAGTCTTAGACTTGTAATCCTCCTAGTTTTGCCTCTTGAATAGCTGGAATCGCAAGTCTATGCTATCAGATCCAGCTATATTAGCCTTCTTTCCTTTTCAAATATGTCTTTTATTTAATCTAAACTTGTAGAATATATATACATATATATGTAAAATACATAGTTATGCATATATATGGCAAATATTTAAAGGAGAGAATTCTGTATCATGCATTTATTATTTGCATATTTTCCTATAATTTTTTGTTGGTGTGTGTGTGTGTGTGTGTGTGTGTGTGTGTGTGTGTATTTAAGAAAATAGTTAATAGTGGAATGAAGCATATAACATTGCCACTCCTGGTCAGAAATAGTTGAATATAGGTCTTACGCAGGTAGCCACAGCTGCACAAGACTCAAACTAGATCAAGCCAGTTAAAAATATCACCATGTATTTGGAGGTGGCTTCCAACGCCCTCCCACAGTTGAAGAGATGTTGATTGTGGTTTCTGGGAGGAAGAGGTGTTCTACACCCCCAGTGAACAACCCACACATTGATACATATATGGGCATATGGGAAGCACTAATTAGACTCAGTAGATAACACAAACAAAGCAAGAGAAAACATGAAGTTGGGAAGATGTGCTGGAGGGGCTGGGGTAGTTTGAATAGAAAGTAGGGGTTTGACATGATCGATATACATCACAAATATGTATGACATTTTCAAAGAATAAAAAATTGAAAGCTACCAGTTTCTTATAACCAGCTCATAACAGCTTTACACATAAACATCTACTGTGAATTCATCCTGCTCAATATTCAGTACTGTGTTTAAAATGGGAATATTAACATGCTTGTGTGTGCTCGCTCAATCCCCCAATGCTGCTTGCTTAGTTATATGATTCTTTCATTACTTGAGGCAAGGTTCAGTACGGTACATATTCTTTCAATTACCACTCACATAGATTCATAATATCCTTGGGCGAACCTTCCACAATGAGACTCCCAAGAACAAGGCGCCTGATGAAAGAGGAGGCCCGGCAGCTGCATGTGAGCGTGTGCCTTCTGCATCAGTGTCGGCTCACGGTACCCATGTCTTTTATCTCCTTCCAGTGTGACAGATGAAAAATGTTATTGCATTATTTGCTTTAAACGACTGAGGTGCTTATTCTTGTTCTATTAGCATTTTTATTTTATCATCCATAAATTGCTACAGTGTGATCTTTTTCTGTTTGCTTTACTGGTTTTCCTTCTGTAGAGTTATAAAATCTTTTTTAAACTTTTGCTTATGATGTTGCCTTCTCCTGTCACCAACACTGGAATCCCACTTTTTTAGTTAGCTGTTGGTGTTCTGCCAAGTGCATTTAAAATTTTTATTTTATTTTAAGTATGGGTCTGTGTGTATCTGTGTGTGGGTAGGTCCACTGCTCATGACTGCAGGTACTCACAGAAGCCAGAAGAGGTCATCAGATCCCCTGGGGATGGAATTACAAGTGTCTGTAAACTGCCTGACATAAGTGCTGGGAATCTAGCTCAACTCCTCTGCAAAAGCAGATTTTGCTCTTAACTACTGAACTATCACTACAACTCCAAAGGTTTTATGTATTTTTAACTTAATTTTTGAGAACTTCATGAAGACTGCATTTACATCGTTCTCACCCTTCCCTCCAACACCTCTCTATGCCCCATCTCCCTGTCTGATTCATGACCTGTTCTTTAGTTGTTATTGTTACATATGTATACATCTGTAGCACACAAATGTATGGGGGGGCATACAAGTACATATACCCTAATGATTCCATTTGGCGTTGTTTGTATATGCATGTGTCCAGGACTGGCCACTTGGGTTTGGACATCCTATGTAGCAGCTGGTCCCTGGAGGAAACTGATTCTTCCTTGGTCTGTAGCTGTATCACCAGTAGCTCTTCATCTATACTATGTGGGTTTTACCTTAATGATGTTGGCCCACCAATTAGCTGTCTTGTGCTGCTCTTGTTCAGGTAATCATCTTGCTGAGGGGTGGTGGGTATGTCTGCCCTGACATGTCTCAGGGACACTATCTAGCAGCAGACATCTGTTCTTTTAGCTATAGTTTCTGCATCTAATGTCTAGAAATCCCTTTTACCCTGAAATCATGTAAACAAGTTTCTCCAGCTCATTTCACAGTTCCTTCTTAGCATTAACTATTCGATCAACTCACAGTTAAGATCTTTGCTGAGCAGAGATGTAACTTGCCTTCATTCAGCCAGCTATCCCAGTACAATTTATTGAAAATCCATCCTTTACTATTTTAAAATGTAACATTTATCCGCACCAATTTCTGTTATATTCTTGGAACCGCTTCTCAAACACCATCCTTGTTTGAGCACTCTGCTTCCATTAGCAGATTTTTTTTTTCTGAGATAAGGTCTTACATAGCCCAGGGGCTAGCTTCAAACTCACTATATTAGAGGCAAGGATGACATTGAACTTCTGCTCTTCCCACCTTCCTCTGCATCCTGAGTGCTGGGATGACAGGCATAGGCTACAATGACCAGTTTGTGTAGTGCTGGGGAACAGGCTTCGGGCCTTTGTGCACAACCAGCGGGTACTCTACAAACTGAACCACACCCCAGCCGCCATTAGAGCAATTCATAACCAAACACTCAAATACATTTTGACACTTGGCAGTGTGTCACCGGTGCAGTGTCCCCTTGGGAGTTTCTTCAGGTTTTCTTTCCCTTCTGATTTTAACCTTGTGCTCAGCTCCACAGAAAGCCGGGCTTCTACCGAGATGAACGGATCATATTTAGCAATCAAGCTGGGGGAAAACAAAAGCTCCGACTTAAACACTTTGTAGCCGGGACTTATTCTCTGGTGTTCTTCCTCAGTTGCCATCCCCCTTAGGGTTCAGTGATTCAGCGAGGCCGGGTGCCCAGTGAGCGCCGGGTTCCTCCTGCCTCTGCCTCTTCAACAATGGGATTATAAACCTGAGCCGTCCATCACAGTCTGCTTTTTACATGGGTTCTGGGCATCAAACCTGGGTCCTCATACTTACAGAGCAAGTACTTTAAGCACTGCGCTGGCTCCCAGGCCCCAGATAACATCATTTCACACTTTCGGATTTACTTAGCAGAACATATTTTTGCTCTAGTATAGCGCTGACAGTAGATTTCAGGTTGATTTTTATTTCCAGGATTGAGGTGATGGCATTTTTCACAGATTAGTGAGGCTTTTAACTGTAATGTGTCTTTAATTTTCCTCTTATGGATGAGTACTTCTCTTGTGTCTATTTATGGGTAAGTTGCTATAGGGAGGCTTCTGAATGCTGCATCCTTGGTACTTGCCTGGATAATAATTCCTGTTTGCTCACGGTAAATTATTCTTTTAAAATGGCATTAAATTAAGTTAGTTTTCAATTTATTTTGTATTTCCATGTTTTACTGAAAAATAATATTGATATTTATCTGGCTTCTTTTCCACCCTCAGCCTCTGTTGGGTTTTGTTCTGAGTGTTATGTTGACCTGATAGGAACAGTTGGGAAACTGTCTTCATTTAGCTGACACCTTTGAGGGGGGGTGTGGAAGTCCAATATTATGTCCACAGTCTCATCCCCCTCCCCTGTCCTGTCTATGCTCCATTGGCTCTCTCTATGCTTCTCTAAATTCCCTCTCTCTATGCCTCCCTCCACCTGCTCTCTCTATGCCTGCCTCCCTGCATATTCCCTCTCTCTATGCCTTCCTAAATTCTCTCTCTCTCTTTCTCAAGACAGGGTTTCTCTGTAGCTTTGGAGCCTGTTCTGGACCTAGCTTTTATAGACCAGGCTGGCCTGGAACTCACAGAGATCCACCTGCCTCTGCCTCCTGAGTGCTGGGATTGAAGACGTGTGCCACCACTGCCTGGCCCATTGGCTCTCTCTATGCTTCCCTCCATCCGCACTGTCTATGCCTCCCTTCTAGGCCCTCTATGTTGAGTCCAGCACTGCAGCAACACAGGAGACACTTGACTGTATTTCTTTGATTTGTTCCTTCTCCTCTGTTTCTATATCACAGATTTCTAAATGCACAATGAGAATGAAATGAAGAAACCAAGAAGCACATTTGACTGTAGGCCCGTGGAATGATTGGAGAACCCTTGGCCTGTCCAGGAAAGCGGTGGTGGAGAGGGAGGGGGAGTAGCTGAGCGGCATCATAGGTTTCTTCTTTGAGGTAATTTCAATGACCAAGTGAATCAAGAAAGAGTTCACATGCAGGCTACATCAGAACGCTTTTAGGGACTTGAGAGATTAAAAAAAAAAGTTTTGGGAGACAATAAAACCCAGAAGTAGAACAATGTGTCTCAAATAGAGGAAAGGTCTTCCTGGTGGAATTAAAATATGTTCCCATTTTCTTTAGTCAGAAATAGAGCACCAATATGCCATATGGGAAACTGCTGGTATTAGAAAAATACCATTTGTTAATTGTTCTTTGACTCTTGTCCCATTGTGAATGAGAAAATATAGATAAGAGCTTATCCACTTGTATGCATGATAAATTATGGATCAGCTTGCCCATCTCTTATTCTGATATGCTCTGTATTTTTCCCCCCAAAATCTAATTAACCATAAGGCAGTCAATTCTTCCCTGTCCTCCACTGCTAGGAAAGGAAATCATTTCCGATTCTGTGATAGGCATTTGTGTATGTGTGTGAGTGTGTATATGTGTATGTGTGTGTGTGCATATACCATTTGAATAAGGATACATAAGGAATATACAAGAAGCTAAATGCATACCTCTGGTCCTTGTCTGTAATCATAGGCACACTCTGTCCCTCAGTCCCACCTTCAGGGTAGCTGGATATCCAAATGTGTCAAACAGGAGAAAGTTCACATGCAGATAAGGAAGCTTAGGGCTGGTGGGTCTTTCTAGTTTTGGGGACTCGAACAAAGGGCTGTTAGAATCCTTCAAAAACAGCTTGCCAAGACTGAAGAGAGTTCTCAGTACCAATGACCTTAGGCTTGCCGTTAGGAGATGACTTCCACTGCTGAAGGTGCTTGGACCCCAGAGATAAATGCATGGGTGTCTAATTCTCTTCCCGGTTACTCTGTTTGCTGCCTGCAAATACTTGATGTGGGGCGTGAGCTGCTTCCCTGTGCTGCGGAGCCTCGGCATCTAGAGTGACATGTTATGCAGACTGGAATAGCATAGTGTTGATTGCTCTGTATTGGAAACAGTTGAAGACTGGGAAGGCAGGTGACCTCTTCAAAGCCACCAAGTTGTTGAAACACAGGACCAGAATTACCACACGTTGTTCCTACCAATGCACCGCGCTTGGGAAGCTATTTGGAGAGTCTGGGGCATTGAATCGTCCTATGAATTTCTTGGGAGCTGTTTCCACTTCTAACCCAGATCCAGAAGTTAGCCTTGAAGAGCCTCACACCACACCAGATGAACTGTGTGCCCCTTAGAGCCTTCGGGGAATTACCGAAGGAAAATCAGATATAGACATGACACAGAGAAAATTGGATGCCACTACTCTATTCTGTAGACGGTTTGCTCTCTGACCCCAGTTTGTGCTTGGTGTCACTCTGACACCAGTGGGAACTAATTGGCCCTGTAATTGTGATCCCTGCTGTGACCTGCACATGTTGTTCTTATTCATAGAAGCCCCTAATCCTCTTCCAAATGAGGACTTCCATTTGCCTCAATAATATACCCATGGTAGTAGGATACTGGTAGGGTAAAGGAATTCTTTCTATCTGCTCTAAATTTGGACGGCTAATTTCATTCACCAGAAACGGAACCGGAAGCAGCAACACCCAAGCATTTCATTCCGATTCTTCTCTAGGGTCAGAGGCCACAGCTCTCTTCTCTTGCTGAAGATGCAGTCTTTGTCTTTCTTTGTCTGGACTTCTCCCTGTGGAACCTCCCCAGTTGTTCTGGTAATTTCTACAGCAATCTAAAGGACCTAACAGCATTGCTCAGGCTCAAAGGAAGAATAAATGTAGATAAGATCCTTGTCTGCAAGGGTCTGGAGCAGTGTCCAGATGAAGGGCAAGATTCATCTTGAACAGAAATTTACAGCACCAACCTCACATTAAAACTCTGAAGTTGAACTCAGTAGAAGGTTGAGGCTGTGTTAAATAGAGTTGTCTGTCTAGGAAGCCATCACTTTAGAACGGAGAAAATTCCATCTATGTGCAGCACCGTGAATGAAGCTGTGAAGCTCTGAGTTGGGATCTTTCCACTCCAACCTCACATCTGGGTGGGTTGCTTTCTTTCTTTCCCTTCCTCTGAATAAAACTACGATCACCTGTTTGAGAGCCCTTGTGGGTCCAGGAGCTTAAATCAGGTCTTCAGGCTTGACAGCAAGAACTTTCACCCACTGAGCCATCTCCCTGAACCAAGTTTTGCTTTAAGTTGACATGGATATTTGTACACAATTGTCAAGTACAGCATGTGTTCCTATTCAAGCATACACTGTAAAATGCTCAATCACACAATTTATGTATTCATCATAATAAACAGTAGTTATTTCTTCAAGGTAAGGTTATTCAAAATCTTCTCTTCCATCTACTAAAATACTGAGTGTAGATGATTAGCTGTGTTCATCCTCTTAGGTGCCAGAACATTTGCGCTTGTAAGATCTGTTGGATGGCAAATGTGTACCCATCTACCTCCTCACCCTTTTCCCTCCGTAGCTTCCGGTAACCTTTGCCCCACTCTCATTGCCTATGAGACAAACCATTTTAGATTGTACAGATGAACGATAGCAGGAGCTACTTGGCATTCTGTGTCTGGCTCCTGTTACTTAGCATAATGCCCTCCAGGCTCAGCCAAGTTGCTGGAAATGATAGGATTTTAGCTTTTTATGGAATAATAGGATTTTATTGTCTGTCTAAATCACATGCTTCTTCTACATTTATGCATTAATGAATTGATTCTTCCATGTCTTGGCTGTCATGAAAGGCACTGTAGTGAACTGTGGGGACATATGTCCCTCTAGCTTTCTGATTTCAGTATGGAGCAGGTACTCATAAGATCAGCTGAATATATTCTGAATACTTCAGAGTGGAATCTAAGGATGGTCTATTTCTAGATTTATGCTTTGAGGGAACGCCATTTTGTATAATATTTGTGATCATTTGTGTACTCATCCCTACCAACACTGTGCACAGAGCCCCTCCCTCCATATCATCTTAGGGTTATGCCAGGAAAAGGATTGCAGGGCCTGGTATGTGTGTAAAAGAAATGGTGCTGGGATGAACTGGTGATGTCTACAGTCCATATGAAGCGGGGGGGGGCAGGTCTTGTATTTGTGGCCAAGCATGGCTCTTAGAAATCTTCAGAATGGGAGGCCAGAGTGCTGGTTTGTACAGGTAATCTAGTCTTCTGATCAGAGGGCAGATCCATCTCCCTACTGCATTACTGTTACAGTCCTGGGTCCATCCTGAAAATTCTTGAGTTGATTCTGTAGAAATGCTCATCTGCATTTCTTCTGTATAAATTTCACCAGCTCAGTGGATTAAAAATAAAATTAATGAAAATGGCTCCAGTGTGACACAGAAATTCACAGAAGTTCTTCCTTTGTCAGCTGTCCTCCTGCCCTTGCATTGGGTCTTCTGTCTGTTAAGTCTGTGGGGCCAAAGACGGATGATCTACTGTGAGTCGGAGAGCAAGAAACATAGGATTCTGTGCCGCTTCCTGAATTCCACGTTCCCAGAGCTCTGCATAGCACGTGCTTTGTTGGGGTTTCAATGGGAAATGTCCCCCAGAGACTTCTGCATTTGCACACTTGGTTCCCAGGTGGAAGCACTGTTTGGAAAGGTTATGGAACCGTTAGGAGGTGGAGTCTCCCAGGAAGAAGAAAGTCATGGCAGCGGGAAGATGCACTGAAGTTTTATAGTCCAGCCCAACTTCATGTTAACACCTTTCGTCCTGACTGCGGATGCACTTTGGTCAGCTGGCCTTCTGCTCCTGCTGCCTTGCCTTCCCTGCTGGGTTTCCCTGGAGCTGTGAGGAAGAACAAACCCTTCCTCCTTTAAATTGTGTCTTAGGGGCATTCTGTCACAGCAATGAGACAAACAACTAATACAGAAAGGAAGAACCTTTGCCTCTGAGCATCCTGTGGTTGCTGGGACTCTTGTTCTGACCTACACACCCTGGTACCCATGAGGAAGCAGAAACTCGGTCGGAAAGGTTTTCTTCCAGTGAGATGACACATTAGGGCTTAGCTGGGACCAGAACCCAGGTCCTCAGATCGTTTCTCCATGGTGGGTGCTAAGTCATTTTCAGCAAATGGTCTTAATCATCTGATTCAAGCATGTGTTCTGGAAACTGCTATTTTATCACAAGGCATTGTTCATAGTAGTGATATAAAGCAGTCACTTTACAGTGTCTATCAACTTGGGGGCTCAGGATCTCAGACAGAAGCATTGGGGCCTGTTTTTTTCTACTATATGGGTCTGATTAATAAATGCTCCCGAGACATTGCCACTGGACTGCCCTGGGACCGAGCTACAGGATCCCCTTGCAGGCTCGATTCTCAGTTCATGCGTCTCGATGCTGGGCTGAATTAACTGAAGAGATATCAGCATGGACTGGTTAAAAAAGCTCGTCTGGGCTGCCTCTCCAGCTTACTGGGTCTAGAGAAGTGTGATTTGTTGTGTCGGGGCTCCATGAGTGAATACTCCTAGCAACAGGTGAACACGGGGCAGCTGCTTCCAACTTTCTCTTGAAGCATCAGAAAGCAGCGTTTCAGCTGCTTTCAGTATTTGTCAAATTTTCACTAAAATTTCAGATCTGAAAGTGAGATTGTACCTCTCAATTCAGGGAACCTTAAAACATGATTTTAAACATGCCTGGGCATGTCATCACCTGTGTTGAGTTGATAAAACTGTGAAGATTTTTTCTCTTTGCTAAGGTATGCTCTAGGAGACGGGTCTAAACAAAAATAAACAACAAAATACAGTCAGAATTTGATGACAGCGGGGAAGGAAACTGGTAGGATGTCATGGCTGATGCTGCGTGGAGAAGAGGAGAATGCAGGGTGAAACAAGATGTCATGTGTTGCTGTTCCTGGGGAGACATGAACAAGTGTTCACTTATTCCATAAAGGGAGCTGAAAAGAAGATTTGACAAAAAGAAACAAGAAGGAAAGGGAAGGACATGTCTGCTCATAGGGATGGTGGAAGAGAAAATGTATTGTAGACAAAAGGTGAGCATAGCCAGAGGCAGACACATCTGAGAGAATCCAGAGTGGACACGACCAGACTTAGCTAAATTACATGGGGGGATGGGGAGGGGAAAGAAAAGGAGAGAGGGGAACCAGGGGCAGCAGCCGGGAAGTCAAAGGTCCAACAAGGGAGGGCAACCAACATGTCTGCCTTATTTAGGGAAGAGCCTCTGGTGAAAGAGCAGCCTAAACCCTGGGCTGGAGGGTTCAAGGCATGGGGTGGGATATACAAGCCACTGAGAGATTCTGGGAGAACTTGAACACCCCCACTTTTAAAGGCACCTCATCCATTTGTCCTGGGTTTGAAACGTAACAATTACAGACCAAAATAACTATATAACCAAAGTCTAACTTGGTGCACCAATTAGTTTATTGGGGTTACTGACAGGAGTATTGATGAGGGTTTACTTGTTGGAAAATAGATGACCCAGGTGTCGTAGAATTAGGTCGGCATGACAAATAACCAAGCCAGCTCAAGAAGAACAGGTATTTTTTAATGGTTAAAGAGGGGAAACTCATGCTACAAGAGTGAGAGATCAGACATCCTATCCATCCGGCGGACACCGCATGGAGAGAGCGGGCACCTGTGTGCTCTTGGTTTTGCTACCTGGACCCAAGATAGCCACACCCCAACTAGATGTGATTGGTTGATAGTTTCCCCATCACTCAGAGGCAGCTATGTCATTGCAGGTCCACCTCAACATGGGTAACAACTCACAGAAGCTGCAACCATGGAGATCTCTGTACAGCTGGGAGATAGAGTGGCAGGTTTAAGGGTTTCCTTTAAGCAGGTTAGCTAGTCAAGTCTCCTCCCCAGAAGTTGTTACTGCTTCTATAACTTAGGTTGTTGTAGGGGAGATAACTTGTGTGTCTGGTCAATTTTAGGGACTTCTTGAGACTTTTGAATTGTTTGCTCCCTGAATCTCAGCAAGTTTGCCTTTAGAACACCCTATATCACAAGGTTCTTCCTTCCAGGATATGATTTCTAGGTTGGGGTAAATTGATACACAACATCCTATATAGTCAAGGACTTTTTTTCCTGTGGAGGTAATATTTACATTGATATTTCAAGGATAAGAAACAGCATGGACATCCCAGGACAAAACACTATAGGAAGAAAGGAAAGCACACAGACTTCCAGGTTTCTAAAACAAACAAAAGATTTAAAAAAACTGGGATGGGGCAGTGCTAAGAAAGCAAACATGAAGTGGTTTGGCTAAGGCAAGGGATGGGCTCTGTTCTCCCCCCCTAACCCGAGTGATGGGACATTGAGAGGGGTTTTCACAATGCTTCTGTGTCCCGGATGCTCACAATGGAGCTGATAATGGTCCAGTCAGGAAGCTTGACTTATGATGGTACTTAAAGGAAGAAGGTATAATACATAATATCTTAAAAGAATAGAAGCTTCTAATTATTTTTAAAATAATATATAATATATAATAAAAAGAAATTGAAGACAACTCCAAAATTTTAGTTTGACTGTGCAGATCAGGTTGATTAGATAGGTTGATCTTCTTCTTAATGTAAAGAAGTCAAGCCATGAATTTATGTGTGATGTATAATTTCTCCTGGGGAGAGATGAGCAAATCCCTGCTCATCCTATTTAGTGTGGTGATATTTTGTTTGTGATCTAACAAATAAAGCTTTCCTGAGTATCAGAGTGTGGAGCGAGCCACTATTTAGTATAGAGGCCAGGCAGTGGTCACACGCCTTTAATCCCAGCACTCGGGAGGCAGAGGCAGATGGATCTCTGTGAATTCAAGGCCACCCTGGGCTATACTAGATTGACCCAATCTCAAAGAGAAAGAGAGCCAGGCAGTGGTGGCTCACACCTTTAATCCCAGTACTTGGGAGTCATATGCCTTTAATCCCAACACTAGGGAGTTGGAGACAGGAAGGGATATGGCTGGACAGAGAGAAGAATATGAAGCAGGAAAAGACAGAAGTTTGAGGCATTCAGTCTGAGGACTTGTAGAAACAGGATACCCCTTTTGGTCTGAGGATTTTGTAGAGGTAAGACTAAGTGGCTGGCTGCTCTGCTTCTCTGGTCTTTTAGCTTTCACCCTCTAACATCTGACTCTGGGTATTTATTGTTAAGGCCAATTAGAAATCATGCTCCAAATATGTTCCTAACACAGACCCAATTTGCAGGCACCTCCACTGAAGAGACTAACTGGGAGGATAGGCTGGTAAATCTTGTGACTTGTATAGTGTCCAAAGCTCTGCAAGGTTCACAGGTTTCCTTACCCTTTAAGAGTCCCACCCCTTCTTCAGCAATGAATATTTCAGTCCAGAGGAAATGTTTCAATTTGTAGGAAAGAGCTGCACAAGACAAAATCCTTGACTAAAACTTATGTAAACAGCTTGGTGTCAATTATGTCTGTCACTGTTCAGAAGTGGGTCAGAGTCCATGTTTTTATTAAAGACAAGCCCCTATTCCTCTATAGTTATCACAGTGATGCTTCCTTTTCGGTGACAATCAGTTGCTCATGATTAAGACTGAGTCCTTTGAGTCAGATTTCTACAAAAAGAGATGAGGCAAAAAGACACCCAGGCTGAAGCAGAAGACGAATGCCCAGTGAAATTGCCTGTGTGGGACAGGTGAAGGCGTGTTGAAATCAATACTGAATCTCTAGGAAAGGCCATGCTGGCTTTTACTAGGTGGAATCTGTGTCAGGAGCAAGTGATAATCAGAGACACCTTACTTTGAGGCAAGAGGGAAGTATGACAGGCTGAAGAGAAGAAGGCTTCTCTATAGAATTGAGGACGGATGGATGGAATCTGGTTGCTTAACAAGCACGGTTGAGCTGGGAGATGACTCAACTTGTCAAGTGTTCTCTGTAGAAGCACAGGGACCTGAGTTTGGATCCCCAGCTCCCACATAAAAAGGTCATGTGTGTCAGTGTGTGCTTGACATCCCGGCACCAGGGAGAGAAAGGGGACAGGAGGATCCCTGCGGCTTCCTGTTTAGTTGGCCCAGCCAAATCAGCAAGCTCAATGAAAGAGAACTTTCTCCAAAATATTATGTAGAGAGTGACTAAGCAATATGCTCAATTTCAACCTGTCACTTGTGTGAATATGGACACATGTGCATGCACATGAGCACACACACACGCACACACACAAACACACACCATCGAAAGGTCTTACCCAGGGACATCTGGACCCAGAAGGAAAATGTCTTTCTGTAAAAGATTGCCTTTCTTATAAGGATTTCACATCCTGGTTAGACATGCCTGTGACGATGGCCATTTAACGGATCACTAAACAGTTTATAGGCAGCACTTGCCATATAATGGGAGTTCTGCTCATCTCTTGAGAATTCCAGTGCAGCAATGTGTTCACACAGAAAGTTGCTGGTCCTCCAAGAACCAGTTCTAGATTCTAGGAGTTCCAGACTCTTTGATACATGAAGTTGAGGTTCGAGGTGTGTGGAGGTGTGTCTGGGTGTTCAGTACCTGAGGAAGACTTTATATTATGGATTCAATACTTGCAGGAAGTCTATCAGCACCTGCTGCTGTACTTAATGAAAAATGAATAAGGACATTTCACAGGTCACAGTAGTCACTGCTCTCTGGACTTGGTACTCTGTGGAAGGAGGGAGTCATTATTTATTCCCAGTGTGTAGCATGATTAATAAAAACCCAGAGACAGACATTGGGGTTCAACCTGAAGACCAGAAAACCAAAGCAGCCAGCCATTGGCTCTTATCTCTACCTCAGTCTGAAAATGGTGATCCTGCCTCCGGGAATCCTCAGAATGAGACTAACTGAGAACTGTCTTCTCCCTTCTTATATTTCTCTCTAGTACTGGGATTAAGGCATGCACCACTACCACCTGGTTTCTGTGGCAAACTGGGATTTACTGTGGTTTAGTGTGGCTACTGGGCTTAAAGGTGTGTGTCACCACTGGCTAGTCTGTAAGGTTGACCAGGGTGGCTGTTTTACTCTCTGATTTTCAGGCACGCTTCATTTATTAAAATACAAATGAAATGTCACTACACCAGTGGTCGAGGCTAGGGACTTCTTAGAAATAGACCAGACTGAGGTCCTCCACCTAATGTTCCCAGGTTTCTAGCATTCTCAGAGAAAGATTTTCAAAAAAAATCAGACAGAGTAAGGAATGAGGAGCAAGTTTTATTTCAGAGTATAAGAATACTCAGGAAGGGTGGGTTTCTCAATGGTCACAGCCTGGGCTTGGGCAGTTTGCTTAATGAGCAAACTTTAATGGAGGGAAGATTATTCATGAGCAAAGGGGAGGACATAGGAAACCCCAGGGATCGGTCAGAATTCTCCAGGAATAAGTTTTACTTCCCTTTTGTTCCTTATGTGGTGTTCTTCACAAGTGATATGGTATCAGCTGCATGACGGGAGAGCGCAGCTCTGCAAAGATAATGGTGCGGAGAGGAGGTGCCATTGAAATAGGAAAAAAGGGACAATCAGGTACCATCTTGGGGAGCCACGTTGGTCGCAACTGTCTTCGATTGGCTTTACGTCTTTAGTATTTGAACAGTCATGTGATGTCCAGCTGTAATACAATCCAATGGTCGTGTTACATCAGTCAGTAGCCCCCATGGCTATTTTTTTCCCTTTCTTCTTCCTATGACTATGTAACCCAGTCCAGTGTCATGCTCACCTTCTGCTGTGGTTTATATGTGAAATGTTTCCCATGGACCCATGTGTTTAAATACTTGGTCCCTAGCTGGGGCATGGTTATGGAACCTTTAGGAAGAGAAATCTAGTTGGAAGAAGTTGGTCTTTATCTCTAGGATGTGGAGCCGAATTGGATCTAGGATGTGGAGACTGGATCTCTGGGGCTGGACCTTGAGTTTTACAGCCCAACCCTCCTGCTGTCCTTTCTCTACTTTCTGTACTAGCTCTGCTTCCTGTCTAGTGTCTGCTTCCTGTTTCAGCCCCAGTTCCTGTCGAATCCTTGCTTCTTGTTTCATCCTGATTCCTGATTTGTTTCTGCTCCCTGTTTCAGCCCTGATTCCTGCACCACCAATGGGTGAAAAATCCTAGTTCACCCTTCTGTTCCAGTAGAACTGTCTGTCACCATGCCTTCCCCCACCACGATGGGCAGTAGCTTCAGTCCATGAGCTAATAAATTCTGTTTCCTTCTTATTGTTTCTTGTCGACTATTTGGTTGCAGCAAACAAAGAAAAACCCCTTCCAGGCTTTTGCAGTGACTCAGACCACTCTGATGTTCATACCTTCTGAATTCCTCAGTGCTGCAATCACTGAGGTTATCCTATGGGGCATCACTATTTCTTTGCTCGTTGAAGCCATTCCTTTATAATTAGGGATGGTTGGTGACAGGGAATCACAGATTTGGAGTCAGAACTGTTTGTGAACATGAGATGTGCCTAAGCTACTGTGGAGGAGCTTGCATTCATCATCCTAAATTAGTTACTATAGAAACACAAATGGCCGGCAGCTCCCCTAAATGTTCATTGTCATTTGTTAAGATGATACAGACTTCTAAGTTCTAACCTTCCATGTCACTCATTACCCAGGCTCTATGTTTCTCCTAATAAGCTCATTGATAAAATTCTGTTAAAAAAGAAATTGTATGAACTACATTAATTACTTATATGACAAGGTTCTTATGAGACCTAGTACTATGTCAAACAAACATATGGCAATAAAATAAGTGAATAAATAATGTTTGGGGAAATATCATACAATATATATCTGTGTACTAAAGCAAAACAGGGCCTGTGATGGCTAATATTGTCAATGTGATAGAATCTAGAGTCACCAAGGAGGCAAATCTCTGGGCATGTTTGTGAAGGAGTGTCTAGAGTGTGTTCACTATGCTGGGAAGACTCACCCAGCATTTGGGCAGCACCATTGCCTTGCAGGGGTGCCAGGATAAGTCAAAAGAAGAGGCATGCCAAGTTTCAGCATTCCTGTCTTTCTGTTTCCTGACCGCAATATAGCATGACACTCGGTCCTCTCAGAGTAGGAACCAAATATGTATTCCCTTCATTGTGCTGCTTTGTCTTATATCTTCTCACAGAAGCAAGAAAAGCAAGTAATATGCTACATTAGTTAATAGGGAAACTACTTAGACTTTTAAAGATTGGGCCAGCAAGATGGCTTAATAGGAAAAGGTGCTTGCCACCAAGTCTTATTTCTTGAGATCAATCCCTATGGTGGAAGGAGAGACCTGACTCCTGCAAGTTGTCTTCTGACCTTCACATGAACACCATGGCATGTTCATGGTACCCAAACATATGTACAAAGAAAACCAAAAATAAAAATATGAATTAAAAATTAAAATACAAACATTACCTAAGGACAGAATGAAAGTGGGTGCAGTAAAGAAACCAAAATAACCACGCTATGGGGAAAAGGTAAAGTTTATTCCAACTGCCACCTACTCCTCTTGCCAGAGACAAGAATAATGACTCGTGCTCTAGCCAGCAGCAATTTTCTTCAAGACCCTAAGGAAATGGGAACTTTTTCTAAATGCCCAACCTTGGGAATAGAGGCTATTTTGGGGGACCAGGCAAGGAATAAAGTGAGCAGGAACCCGGGTCATGACACACCAGCTTTCTGTGTGCCCACGTCCTCATTGGTCATCTTACTTCCCATTTTATCCACGCCTAGGATTGTGGGGACTCAAAGCAGAACTCACCAAGCACTGGGCAAAGTGCATGGGGGCAAAACAAGGATATGATTGTAGTGAGAGGAGCGGTGGCCCCGTTCTACTGCCCCGCTATCTTAAGCCCCGAAATAACCACACAGAAATCGCATTAATTAAATTACTGCCTGGCCCATTATATCTAGCCTCTTCTTGGCCAACTCTCACTCTTGATCTAACCCATTTCTATTCATCTGTGTTCACCACGAGGTCATGGCTTACCAGGAAAGCTTCTAACCAGCATCAATTTTGGGCAGGAGAACCATGGCGTCTGCCACACTGCCCTTCTTCCTCCCAGCATTCTCTTTTGTCTAGTCCGCCTACCTGATTTCTGCCCTATCAAAAGGCCAAGGCAGTTTTTTTATTCACCAATGAAAGCAACACAAATACAAAAGAACCTCCTACACCATATGATTGTCAGAGTGAGGATGGCAGAGAAAGGTCACCATGAGGTCCTCTTGGAACAGCAAGGAATTCAAAAGGAAATCATGACCATGATTTGGGTAGGCGGCTGAGCCTCCAGACTTCTGCAAGTCTGTCTGTGCATACTTCTGAACAGAAATGAAACTTTTTTTTTTTTTTGCTTGTCTGTTGTGAGATTAGATCTCATTATGCAGCCTCAGTGGGCTCAACTTTGAGAATCCCCCATTCCTCAGCCTCCCTAGTGCTATTGGATGTTTCTCCTTCTGCCATATAGATCCTGGGGGATCAAACTCAGGCCATCAGATGTGGCAACAAGAACCTGCACTGGCTGAACCATCTCTCTGGCCTGGTGCTTTCTTCGCACTATTATTTTATTTTATTTTTTTACTGGTTGTAAAATGTTGGCTGGATTTCAACATGATTTTTCAAAAGAAGCACTGCAGTGTCTAATTGAATGCGCACTTCAGGTTTAAGAATGGCTTTAATTTCTGACATAGTAAAGGACTGGAAAAATTAGTAGCTGAGATTTGAAAAGCTGGGCTGACCCTGAGCTATGACCTAAATATACTGCATTTCCTGTCTCTCGTGGCAATGTTAGGGAGCCACTGCAGTTGAACTAGTGTTTTCAGGCATTGCTTTTTTATCCAGGCTTGTACTGGTTACTTCTCTGTGGCCGTGGTAAAATTCTCTCACAAAAAGCCACTTAGGAAAGAAAGGGATTATTGTGGCTTGCAGCTTCAAGGGAACAGAGTCCATCCCAGTGAAGAGGGTATGCAGCAGGAGTGTGAGGCTGGCCATGCAGCTGGGAAGCTGGCTGGTCACATTTCATCCACATGCCGGAAGCAAAGAGCAAGAACAGGAAGTAGGGTCAGGTTATAAACCCTCAAAGATCCCCACCTCGTGGCATACTTCTTCTAGCGAGGTTCCACCTCTCAAAGTTTCCATATGTCCCCAGGCAGAGCTACCGGCTCAGGACCAAATGTTCAAACATGAATCTGTGGTGAACCGCAGATTCATTCAAACCGCAACACAACAGGGCTGGCTAATGAGAAAGTCTCCCCTCTCTGTGTTTGAAGCTGTAAACAGATGGAACTTGGAGAGAATACACTCAGTGATTGTCTTGGGCTCAACACTTGATTGGGGCGCCTACGTTCATTGTCATTTAATTTCAGCACCTGTGTATGAGGAATAATTACCGACACCATTGTATAGAACTTGGGCTAGCCAAAGTCTCTGAACCTCTGGGCATCCCACGTGGATCTTTCCCTTCTTGCCAGATCACCTTTCTGCATGTTTTCCCTTGTCTTGAAGCCAATCAAATTCCTCTTGTGGCGTGAGGCGTGGAAAGAACCCACAGAGCTCATTTGAGCCAATCTTGCCGTCCCAGGGCTCAGCACACCAGGTAGTTTTACCCGTGGAGTCTGTCAGCAGTAATTAACATCCTCTCGGAGGCAGAGAGAGGGCAGGGTATAACAACTGGAGCCACGAGTGTGCTGCTGGCTTCCTCTGGATAAAGTAATTGCCACGTTTAAGTTTGCAGGAGGAGGGCGTCCCTGGGGAAATGGGAATTAGAGGGAGAGGAAGGTAGGAGGGGGACGGCTGCTGAAGGAAAGGAAGGGTTTAATTACAGTGCATGCTGCTCGTTAGGAGCTGGGACAATACGCTAATTCCTTCTTGTTTCTAACTATATTTGTGAAGTTTGTGCCAAATTATCAGTGAAAGTTTAACCATTTTCTAGATTTAGCAGAGAATAAAGATTGAGGAAGGAGTGGGAGAAGCAAGGTACGACATCCAGGCGAGGAACTCAATATCCAGTTTTTGGTAAAAGTCAATTTTTTTTAAGAAAAATGTTTCTAAAGATGTTATTTATTTTTAGTTTATGTGTACAGGTGATTGCTGCCATGTCTGTATGTGCCCCACATGCATGCAGTGCCCACGGAAGCCAGAAGAGGGTGCCAGATCACCTGGAACCATAGCTGTGGATGGTTGTGAGCCATCGTGTGGGTGCTAGGAATTAAACCCCAACTCTCTACGAGAACAGCAAACACTATTGACTGACGAGGCAACTCTCCATTCCGCAAAGCCAGTCTTATGGTTTTAAATGAGGAGAGGAAAGAAACATAAGAGTGATCTTGGCATGTGAGCAGAAGAATATGTTGTCTGTGATGAGCAGGAGGTGAGAGAGTGGGATTGTACCAGCGCCAACTAGTAACTAGAATGGGCCTTCATGTAGTCACCAATGTCATTTTAAACCCAGTAGCGTCTAACATAGATAACAGAACCAAGTCTGGTTTAGATGGATGTGAGTTTGGGCTGGAGAGATGGCCCAGTGGGAAAAGCTCCTACTTTACAAGTGTAGGAACCTGAGTTTGTATATCCAAAGCCCAGGGAAAACCAGATATGGTGGGGTGTATCTGGGACCCCAGATAGTCTGATCTCTGAAGCTTAGTGGCCAGCCAGCCTAACACAAACATAAGCTTCAGGTTTGGTGAAAGAACTTGTTTCAAAAAGTAAAGGTGGTCGTGGTCAGAGAGTGGAGGAGTCACCTAATGCTCATCTCTGGCCTCACGTGTACAGGTAGCCCCTACCACTTACCCCTACACAAGAGAGAGAGAAAAAAAAGAGAGAACGAGAGAGAGAGAGAGAGAGAGAAGAGAGAGAGAAAGAGAATATAAACTGAGTCTCTAGAGCTCTAGAGAAACATGAAACATATGGACAACCGTGGGAAGAATGGTTGAGAACACAGCAGAAGCCAGCCCATGGCCTGAATCTCTTAAGAGAGCATCCATATCTCCAAATAACTTAGGAGTGTATAAACTGGTTTTGAAGGGTTTTCTCTCACTTGTAATTTTACATCTCTAAAGACACAAAGCAAGTCTATGGCAAACGTGACTCCCCTGAAGTATTCGAGGCACTCAGCCAGCTTCGGGTACATGATGGCAATTTGCGGAATGCTCTAATTAAATTAATAGTTGATGAATGTATTAGATATGTTAATTGGATTCTGCTTGCATGGAATCCTGCCTGTTAATTGGTTAGAACTTTGGAAGAGAGCAATCGAGACTTTTAATTCTATCAGAGGCAAACAAGTAAATATGGGTTCTTAGTGTGGAAATACAGACAGCAGTCCAGATGATAACCTAAAAACATTTCTGCACAAGTTTATAGGATAATATACTTCATGTTTTACCTTTTTAAAATTTAATTGCCAGATTTCTATCACTCCCTTTCCTCCCATCAACCCTTCTCATGCTCTCCCTGAAATGCATGGCTTCTTTCCTGGTATTGTTAAATATACAAAGAGAGTACATGTAGTGTACTCTGAGTACATGTAGTGTGTCTTCTATGTACGTGGTTCCAGGGCTGACCACTTGCTATTGAATAAGCAACTAGGGGCTTATCCCCAGGGAAGACTATTCTATACATGCACACTCAGAAATCCTTAGTTATCTGTAGTTCTTGGAAGCTGCGCCTCAGATTGTCTTTGGGTCCATTTCAGATTATAACCTTAGGGTAATTTAGAGTACTAGCATATTCTAAATCTCAAGCCTCAACTCATGGTATTTTGTTGTCTGCTGTATGTTATTCTAAGTTCTATATTTCAGGCTCTTGGAGGATAGAACACTGGTGCCCACACACTCCACAACCCACTGAGCATGTTCTGAGATATTGTGGTTAAGGGTCCCCCATCATTGCTAGGATCACACACAATCTCACAGCAGGTTCCGTGGTCCTCTGGCTCATAGAATCCTTCTTCTCCCTTTACTGTGATGTCCTCTGAGCCTTTGGTGCCGAAGTTGTGTTGAAGATGTATCTACTGGGGCTGGGCACCCCACAATCAGGTGTTCTCTCAGTGATAGCCAGTTGTGATTGTCTGTAATATTCTCCATCTGCTCCACAAAGGTGTTTCTTTGACCAGGGCTGGGACCCGCATTTCTCTGTGGGTATACACATAAATATTTAGAATGCAGTTGGGAATTATGCTGGTTTGCTAAAGTAGTCGTAGGAAATTTTCCTCTGAACTCCATGACATCACTAGCCCCAGGTGCTTAGCTGGATTTCCAGTACCAGGCATTATTTCCCTCCTGTTGAGGAAGCCTTAAGGACTTAAGTCCAGCTAGACAGCTGTTAGCTAACACCAAGATATAAATGCCACCATTACCCCTTTAGTTCAATGAAGTAGCTCGTAGGTATCACAGCTGAGTATGACGCCCAGTTGCTCCCTTGGAGCCTTACACACCCCTTCTGGTACTGTGAAAGCGAGTCCTCAGAGAGGAGGCCCTCAGGCCAGATCTAGCTCAGATCCTCAGAGTCTACCTTCAACCTCTGGGAGGCAATCCAGGTCAACAGTAATAGCCTGTATTGCTTTGGGAGTCTCTTGGAATGCCTTGACCAACAACTCAAAAGGGGGTTTCTCATGCCTGATAATGGGGTTTTGTTCAGTAGTCATCTATGGTTCTTTGGGAAAACATTGCCAGCCCAAGTAGGATTATCTCATTTAATATATATGTGTGTATATGTGTGTGTATGTACACATAGACTTACCTAATATTACATATATAATTTTAGATAAATAAAAAATAGTATGAATCTTTATGGATTTTTCAGAAATCCTTTGAGTTATTTTTCCCTCCTTGCTCCTTCCCCTGCATTTCCCTCCTTCCCTTATCCCTGGATAAAGCCTGCCCATTTTCCTTCCCCTAGGCAGAGGACTCAGCATCTTCCCAGAAGATGCTTTCTCCCCCTTTAAAGCCTTTGTACAGAATATGTGACAAGTCTGAGCATGGCTTTAATAATGTCTCAGGTCTGAACCCTTGGCTAGCACCCAAGCCTCTCTAGGAATTCCGACTCCCAAATCATTGCTCTAAGAGGAAGCTCTGAGCCATCATGTGCATCTCAGATTTTATTCGGTTGATTGCAGAATCAATGCTAGGATAACTTAGGGTTCCAGAGTATTCTCCTAAAACACAGCATTCCATTACTGGCTGTACATAAATTTGTGATTCTAGACTTCAGGATCTTGGAGGGAAGAACCCCGATGCACAACACACCAAAGCTTCTTAGTCTGCATGTGGTTAGCATGGGTGTATAACAGCCAGGTGAGCCATCTATAGCGAGATCTGATTAAACAACAGCCACAAAACAAAACCAGATAGAAACAAAAACAAAACAAAAAAAGCATGTAGTATGACCCAGCCCAGAAATGGCTCAGAGGTTGAGAGCACTGGCTGCTCTTCCAGAGGTCCTGAGTTCAATTCCCAGTACCCACATGGTGGCTCACAACCATCTCTAATGAGACCCAGTACTCCTCATTGTAATATTTCATGTAACAAAATGGACTAGCTTTCCCAAACAGCATTGGAAAATGCCTGTCTTTCCCAGATTAATTTGTGCAGATTTCTGATTGAATGACTGAATTACCAGAATGTTTTCTTGTGTATTCCATTATATTATCAGGTGTCTTCAGCACAATCATCCTGACCATTCAGACTGGATGCTGGCTACAGAGGCAGAATCATGTCAGTCACATCTGTCCCCACTCGCTGACTGTGCAAGCCCTGTGCTGCAGGGTGCAGGCTCCCTGGTGTAGCCTCTCTTCCTTCCTCCCCCCCCCCACGTGGTTTAGCAAGCATCTTTCTTGCCCCAATTCTATTCACTATCAAATGTATGTATTTTACTAAAGGTTGTGTGGCAAAGATGAAGGTGGCGTTTTAATATTGAGGCTTGTTTGAGTTCAGACATCAGGAGTTTCCTTGGCATCCACAGTAAAACAGGATGTCTTCTCACCAGCAGCCCCTTCCATCCTCTCTGTCTCAAGGTCTCTCCTGCTCCCTTTCATCTTTTCCTATGGGTGGCCCCCTGCTCCATGCTGCCCCCAGGAACCTCCTCCTAGCCACCTTGGATCCTCACTTTCTTCTGCAGAGTAATTTACCTCCGCCACAGCTCTGCAACACTCATCATTTAACTCACGCTTCAAGTTTGAGGGTATGTGCACAAAGACAATCTGTGCTAACCCAGCAGAACTCTAATCTTGTTTGGAGTCCCATTTCTTAGGCATTAAAAAAGGAAAAGTAATTATTTGTCTGCTAGAAGACAACAAATTTTAAGAGGCCTGTTAGCATCTATATTGGGTGTGTATATACAATATCTTTTTTATGGTACATACTAAATAAAAAGTTATAGAAGTATTGAGCTTCTTTTTTTTTCCTTTGGCTTTTTTTTTGTGTGTAGGGTTTTTCAAGACCAGGTTTCACTGTAGCTTTGGAGCCTATCCTGGAACTAGCTCTTGTAGACCAGGCTGGCCCCGAACTCACAGAGATCTGCCTGCTTCTGCCTCCCGAGTGCTGGGATTAAAGGTGTGCGCCACCACCGCCCGGCTTGAGCTTCTGTTTTATCCTCTACTAAGATGTATACAATGTTTAGTGTCAATATTTCTCTTAATGAAGGGCATTCGTCCAGCCATTTGTCATCAATTTTGTTGCAGGCTTTTAATGTGCAAAGAACTGGGGCCGCCAAAGATGCCAAGAAGCACTTACTCTCCAGGGGGACACGGCAGTGAGACTTGATCTACAGGAAAGAAATGTGGGCCACAGGCATGTGGGAGTGCTCTCCAAGGAGAAGTCAGCCGGAATGGCCTCCCAAAGGGAAGCCTCTTTCCAAAGAGTGAGTTCACCAGCGTGAAAGGGGTGGCTCCAGAGAATAAAGGCGTAGCATGTTCCAGAATCCCTGGACCCAATTACAGTGGCTGCTACATTCTTGAAGTTAAAAAAGTGGGCTGTGTATAAAGAAGGACTTTGTGTGTGTGTGTGTGTGTGTGTGTGTGTGTGTGTGTGTGAACATTTCCATTTTCACCCCCATAATTAATGAGAATTTGTGGGGCAATACCCCAAGGCTACGTCAATATCTAGTTCTCCTTGTGAAACTTTCTTTACTCCCTCAGTTTACCATCCTTGCTCAGCTTTTATTAATTCAATTATTAGCATAATAGTTTTAAAACTTACTTATTTTATTGCCAACCTCTTGTAAAGAAGTGTCCCGCCTTCTGTATTTATTTATTTATTGGCTTACTCCTTTATTTTAAATCAGTATGTAATAAGGGGTTCCTATCTTGGATATGTATTATTTATTTTAAGGCTTATGTTAGGAGTCTCACCAAATTGTCTCTAATGGCTTTTTGACATAATTTCCTCATCTTTTCCTACTTTCTTGTTTACTAGCACTAGATGCACCCTGATCATGGCCCTAGGCACGGATTGTAGTCATTTGATTCTTTATTAGGGAAGTTCCTCGGGACACCCTGAATGCTGTGTAGCAATATGGTCAAGTACTTTTTTGGAAAGGGTGAAGTTTGTTTTGGAGTGAGGATGGTCAGAGGTAAAAGAACTCTGTAGACTAAAACAAATAAACCAATGACACAAAGTTTGAATGGAATAGATAGCCAACATTCTAGACCTGTTAAGTCAAATCTCTGAGGGTAAAACAGAGGAACAGAATTAGATGAGCCAACAAATAACAAACTGCATGTATACCAAGATGCATTCAGTACTTAGGAATAAGATGGTGAAGAGGTTTAAAATAGCACCCTGGAACTGAAGGGATGGCTTGGCAGTTAAAAGCACCTATTGCTCTTGTAGAGGCCCCTAGTTTGAGTCCCAGCACCCACACCAAGTGTCTCACAACCGCCTGTAAGTCCAGTTCCAGAGGATTCTATGTCTTCTTCTGGCCTCCAAGGCACGCACATGTACAAACCCACACAGAGACACATACACACATAACTAAAAATAAAATATCAGCTGTGGTTGAGTATGCAAGACTTTAGCCTTAATGACCAGACTTTAAGTTCACAGGACTCTGTCACTGGACCATCCACATGGTGTGACCTCTTGAATTCCAGATTCATTCATAAAAGGCGACAACTTCCATTCAATCTGTTTAATTCTCACAAGGATTAAACTGAAGACTAAGTGAAGGAAATCTTCGTGCGCAAATGTTCTGAGTAACAACTTATTATTTTGCTGATGGGATAAGCCAGGAGAAGCCCTTTTTTGATTTTTATCAGGCTTTTAATTTTGGTGCTACATCCATTCATTCTTTCAACAAACACTAATTAAGTACAGGTGTCAGACACTAAGGAAAAAGTACCAAAACAAAATGGGATTCCAGAGTTTAAGTTTTGTATATTCTTACGGTGTTAGATAGACATGAATTCACTGGAAATAAATGTAAATATATAATGTGTTGAGAGAAATAGAGAGACTACATGATGAGATGATATTTAAGTGAACAATGCCAATTTCTCTCTGGGCTCACATGGTTGAATTAATCATGTATTCTTGTTTACTTGGTATCGCCCTCATTTGTACCATGAAATACATCTTTCAAACAGATTTGTCTTTTTACCTGTATTGCTTGAAATTTTAATAATAATACATGGTTATCAGTGATAAACCATGTGTATGCAATATGGGTCATACATGGAGTTTTAATGCATTTATCAGCCTATACTGCATGAATCAAGACAATGAGCATGTCCAATGAACATGGCCTCCTCAGTCCAGCCCTCGCCCGTCTGTCTACCAGTCTCCATTACCCTTTTCAAGGCTGCCATTGATTTGCTTTCTGTCATAGGATTACTGTTTGATTCTTCAATTTTAAAGTATATACTTTTGGAGGAAGGCATTTCTGGATTCCTTTATTTGACATAAATAATTGATATTCATCTATGTTGTTAACAGTACCAAAAATTCATTTCTGGGGTCTTTTGAGCTGGTTCAACAGTGAAGAGTGCTTGCTTCTCTTGCCCGGGACCTGGGTTTCATTTCCAGCATCCTATATCACAAACACATGTAACTCCATCTCCAGGGGATTCAATGCCCTCTTCTGGTCTCCACGGACACTTGGACACAAATGCATATATACTCACACAGATATACACCCATGAATAAAACTTGAAAAAAATCTTTAAAGCAAACCTCATGCCATTTTTGTGCTAAACCATCATCAGCATGAAAATTTCTTCCTGAACTCAACCTTCAATACTCTATAAAGACTGTCAGGATGACATTGTGCAAGTGTTCAAGGATTTACAATGTATATATGTCTTCTTTGTCCTTGAATGTGTGACTCCCTTGTAATCTGGGTCTTGTAACAAGCAAAGCTATTATGGGGCCAGTTGGTTGCACACACATTTACTTGCAGCTCTCAGGAGGCAGTGGCAGATGAATCAACATGAATTTGAGCCAAGTCTGCTCTATATAGCAAGTTGATCAGGGATATACAATGAAACCCTCTCTCAAAAAAATCTATTTTGTGTATTTGTACACAGATATGAAGGGAAAAAGGTTTGTATTTTGTGTAAGAATAGAGAAGTGAAATGTTTCTTCTTTGTGTTAGTGAGTGTATAGGACAAGGCCAAACTGAGAGTTTCCACTCTTACACCATCTTATATTTAAAAATTTATTTCATCTGCCTCTTCCTCCCTGCTCCTCTCTCTCTGCTCTCTCTCTCTTGTGAGTCTGTGTGTGTGTGTGTGTGTGTGTGTGTGTGTGTGTGTGTGTGTGTGTGTGTGTGTGTGTATACCTGTGTGTGGGCATGTGCACATGAGTGCAGTTGCCTGAGGCAGCCAGAAGAGGGAGCTGAATCCTCTGGAGTTGGGGTTATAGAGAGTTGTGAGCCACTCAACTTCAGTAGTAGAAACATAACTCTGGTCCTCTGTAAAAAAGAAAAAATGTTCTTATATTTTTCATTGTGTCCCTAGTCTTTAATGGCTGAGCCATCTCTCCATGCCCTTCTATTGTCTTTTGGCAAGTATTTTTTCCTAATCCAGAGACCACATTAGCATTTTCTTGGCATGTCTTTTCAAACTTGAAATCCAGGTTTTGGTGTAGTTTAGTGTATTGATTTATGTCTTCTTTTCATTCATGCTACTACGTTCCCCAAACTCAAGATGACAAAGATATGGTTCCTTTCATTTTCCCTGAAGTCATATTATCAATGGTTGGGCTTATGATCAAGTTTGTTGTCCTTTTAATATGTATTGTGAAATATGTCTGGAGTGGGTTTTTTGTTTGTTTGTTTGTTTGTTCGCTTGCTTGCTTAGGGGTTATTTTGCATAGGGCCAACACATTTTTATGGTGCTGTTTGTTGAAAATCTTGTCCTTTCCCAAGTGAACTGCCTTAGCCTCTTTGCTGAAAAATCAATAGGAAATGTATGTGCACGCCTGTTTCCACACTCAACAGTCAGTATATTATGAAGATAGCTTCAGATGGTTCAACATGTGCAGCAATAGAACAGAACATTCTTTTTTAATACTTTTTAAAAAGATTTGTTTATTTGTTATGTATACAGTGTTCTGCCTGCATGGCAGAAGAGGGCACCAGCTTTCATTACAGATGATTTGAGCCACCATGTGGTTGCTAGGAATTGAGTTCAGGACCTCTGGAAGAGCAGCCTGTGCTCTTAACCTCTGAACCATCTCTCCAGCCCCACAATAGAACTCTGAATCATGGCTTTGGGGTTTCGTAACTGGATCCCAGCCTGGGTGGACATGAGAAGAGAATGGCCAGCACTCCAGAATTTCTGTTTCTGGAGGTCTGGCCAGGGTGACTGTCCTTTATTAGAGACTTTCTGAACAGGCACACATGAATGTTCTAAGAGTTTTTCTCATGTTTTTCACTGAGATTTTCTGTGACTACAAGGAAAGAAATAATCACTCATGTTGCATGTGTTCCATCAGTAGAAGGAAGACTCAGCCAGCAGCTAGCAATGTCTGATTCCTATAACTCCCTCAGGTCTCCCACACGGAAATCACATAGTCCAGTCCCTGGAGTCATGGTAACACTCCCCACTCTTCCTCTGTTCAGAGTAACATATGGCTATGTGGTGATTTCTATAACAGATTCGTGCTAAAGATTCCTCACTAAACATGACTTTCTTTTCTGGTCATAGCAGGATTAGAATTTAGTATTCTACCCTTACTAAATTTAATATTCTTACTTTATTATATCTATGGAGGCGTAATCTATTTGGTATAATTTTTAACTTAACACTTACTCATTCTCTGTGTGTACCTACATATCACAGTGGCGGGTTAAACATGTGCTGGCGTGTGGGGGGGGTTAGAAGACAATTTGCAGGAGGCTGTTCTCTCTTTTTACCCTGGAGGTCCCAGGGATTAAACTTAGGTCATCAGTCTTGGCATCAAGCAATCTCTAAACCATCTCCCTGGTCCATTCAAGAAAGCAAACTGAACAAGTCATGGAGAGCAAGCTTGTTGGTTGTTTTATTACTCTTTACTCTTTGGTCTTTGGGGGGGGCATCACACACCTCCCAAATAAATACACACATGGAGATGTATTATTACTTATAAATCCCCGTCCTTAACTTGGCTTGTTTCTTGTCATCTCTTCTTAAATTATCCTAACTATCTTTTGCCCCTGGGCTTTTTCCTTTTTCCCTTCTGTATATCTTCCACTCTTACCCTGTGGCTGGCTGGCTAGGTGGCTGGCCCCTAGAGTCCTCCTTGCCTTGTTCTTGCTCCTCCTTCTCTCCTCCCTGATTTCTCCTATTTATTCTCTCTGCCTTCCGGTCCCTCTTATCCTTTCCCCTGCCTTGCTATTGACTGTGCAGCCCTTTATTAGATGAATCAGGTGTTTTAAACAGGCAAAGTAACACAGCTTCACAGAGGTAAACAAATGCAACATAAAGGAATGCAGGACATCTTTGCATCATTGAACAAATATTCCCCAGCATAAACAGATGTAACATATCTTCAACTAATAGTCTACAACACAAGCTAGTAAAAAACATTGCTCCATGGGCTGGGCTCCAGCAGGTTCCTGGGATGAGTTCCCTCAGTTATAGATCATTACCTGGAAGTGTAAGATGAAATAAACACTTTCCTCTCCAAGTTCCTTTTGGCCTTGGTATTGTCACAAAAATAAAAGTAGATGACAGCATGCAGCCATCAGTGAGGGTGTTCTAGTTTTGTTCCTGTTGCTGGGATAAAACACTCTGACCAAAAGCAATGTAGGAGAGGAAAAGGTTTAGCTGGTTTACACTTCCCAGTCACAGTCCAGCATTGTGGGATGTCAGGGCAGAAACGTAAGCAAAACCTCAAAGTCAAAGCCATGGAGGAGTTGCTGGCTCATGCTTAGCTAGCTTTCTTTTATATCCTAGGTTGAGCCTACCTACGGATGGAGCTGCCCACAGTGGACTGGGTCCTCCTGTATTAATTATAATCAGAAAAAGCCCCTGTAGACATGCCCACAGGTTAATCTGACCTAGGCAATTATTTGTTTTCTTTTTCCTTCTTTTATTGAAAATATATTTCTCATACAGTTTCCCCTCCCTCTACTTCTCCCAATTCCTCCCCACAACCCCTCCTATCCAGATGCCCTCCCTTTCTGTTTCTCATTAGAAAAGAACAAGCTTCTAAGAAAAAACAACAAAATATAACGCAATAGAATACAATAAGATAAAACAAAAACCATCATATTGAATTTGGGCAAGGCAATTCTTTTTTTAATTGATTTTTATTGAGGTCTACATTTTTCTCTGCTCCTCTCCCTTCTTCCACCCTCCCCAAGGTCCCCATGCTCCCAATTTACTCAGGAGACCTTGTCTTTTTCTACTTCCCATGTAGATTAGATCTATGTAAGTCTCTCTTTGTGGCCACAGGTTGTGGGGAAAAGCAAGGCAATTCTTAAGCCTAGGCTTTCCTCTCAGATGACACTGAGATGTGTCAAGTTTGACAGAGAAAACTAACTAGACACCAAGCATATTAATTTGTTCATTTGTTTTTATGGTTGAAATCGAATGCAGTGTTGTCAAAAGCAGACACATTTGGCATACTCCTGTTTCCAAATTTTGCTTGTTAGTAACCTTGTAAGGGTCATTGAGGCTTAGTCCTCCTTCCTCCTCCTCTGCTCATCACTCTGACAGTTGACAGAGTTCCCTGTATGTATACTCTTTAAGACCCTGGATTCTATGCATTTCCAGCCATCGCTAACAACTCTTTCATGTCCCTATACAGGCTGCATTATCAGAATTCCTGAAATTTTCAGGTGGGATCAGTGGTGAGTTATAGTTTTCAATAGCTGCTCCTTCTTCGGGTTAAAATGTTCTTCTATAAATTGGATTATAATTTATGGGACAGCTCACATAATATCAACTAATTTGGTTGGTTATAGTTATTTCTTATTATGAAATTCCATTCTCCACGCTTATTCCTAAAGGTCCGTTTTCAAATAATAATGGTGACAGGGTTGAATGGTGAGTCCTGAGACTCTGAAGCAGACTTGGTTGGCCGTGGAAAGCTAGAACGAAGAGACATTCATTTGATGTACTTGAATCTCTCACTTTAGAATGCCCTGGGAAGTGGTTCATATATAAAATGTTTACTATCACAGAAGATAAGACAAGCCTTCACACAACCGTTGAGTACTATGTGACCCCCAAAAATGTTTTAGTAATGTGTTTCAAGAGCTCATGAGAAGGATGGCGTCTGTGGGGGAGACTTAAAGAAAGCTTTGCAAAATGCAAAACATTAGGAGAAAGATTAAAGGATGGGTTGTAATTAAAAATCCATAAAGAAAATACAGGTCAGTGTTTCATCTCCACCCTTCACCTGTACATAAAGTTTCCTATGCTTCAGACCAGTGCTGCCTCGTCGGCTCCTCAAAGACGTTCACAGTGACTCTACTAGAAAGAATAAATTAGAACACAGTACTGTATTTATTGTTATTTAGCATGGTAAAACATATGGTGGAGGAACTTCCTTGGAGTCTGTACCCTTCTTGAACACAGGCATCATCTACTTCCCACCCACCTCCACACCTTCTGCCTGTATAGCGTATGAGACACCTCCCACATGGTGCCTCGACCACAGTATTCAAGTGTTTGATAAATTATATATGCATATATGTGTGTATACATTTTAATTTTATATAATACATAATAAATACATAATTATGTATATATGTGGGTGAACATTTGAGCAACTTGACTCTAATAGAAGTGTCATTGGCTCACAAAATCTGATGTTCTATAGATTTTAAGTGAGGAATTTAGAAAGGACAGAGTTAATTTTTTTTTTGGCCAGATCTCAGCCATAACCCACACTAGGAAGTCACCTATCAATTCCACTTGTTGGGTTTTCCCTCCCAATTTCTTGGAACACATCACATTGTTTGGCATTTTCCTCCAAACTGAAACATTCCATACAGGGTGGGGGGGGGGGAATTGAGACACTCAGGAGGTACACGAAATGCACACACCTGGGAAAGTGTGAAGTTAGAAGATTCTAGGAGCCTCCTCCCAAGTTTTACAGATGGAGCAAATGGCTGGTGGGGGAGACACTGATTGGCAGAGCTTCTGAGAGGAGCCACAGCTCCTTGGAGCTGTTCAGCTGCCTGCAAGTTGTGCAGAGAGCCACGGGGTAGTTAGTAGCTTTCATGAGCTGTCTGCTTTGTTGGGGGGCGGGCGGGCTTTCCCATGAGGCAACTGCTTTTAAGTTATTCTTGTTCCTTTAAGTGACCCCTGACCCACACTCCTATTAGTAACCCCAGTAGAAGCTCACTGATTCTCCACGGTGGACATTGTGAAATCATTACTACTTTGGTCTGTCATGAATCAACTATCTGAGGTGAGTAGGTAGGTGTCTCTCTCTCTCTCTCTCTCTCTGTGTGTATGTGTGTGTGTGTGTGTGTGTGTGTGTGTGCCTGTGTGTGTTGCATCTTCCCAGGAAAAGCATGTCACATAACGAGCAGTATGGATTAATTTCCCTTCTCCCAAATGCAGTGTACTGTAGCCTGAGGACTTGCCGGATAGTTCATCTCATGCCATGTGTAAAACTGACAAAAAACTGAATGAATGAGGACACCTGGAGGCTAATATCTGTTGTCATCTCTGCGATCCTGGGCTTGCCTCTTTTCGGGAACTCAGCCTCCCTTTTCAGAATTTACCAGCTTTATTATTCTCTGAGGTGATTTTTCAAGGCTCCTGGCTCACACACTTCCTGCCTGAAGACAGTTCCTTTGTGAGGTTTTTCTTGTCCTGCCCTAGACGTCTGTGAGCTCTCAACAGCTGTTCCTATTTGATGAAAAATGAAGGAATTCAGTTTTGCAACTCTCTTCAGGATCTGTGAGCCCGTGCCCTTCTTGGGTAAATGGAATGTATCCATCACTCCCGCCACTCAAGGGTGCACATAAAAATCTGTATCAGCTTGAGTACAAGTCCTGAAAGATGATTAAATTGCAATTCTAACAATTACTCCAAAAGAGCAAAACTAGTCATTTTGACATAGCCAGATTAAGCTTTGCTTTGTGGGAGGCTGGGAAGATGGCTCAGTCAAGAAAATGTTTGCCACACAAGCATGAGAAATTGAGTAAGATCCTTTAGAATCCGGTTTTTTAAAAAGTGCTTGCAATACTGGTGCTGAGGAGGTGGAGCCAAGAGCACCTCTGGAACTCCCTGAAAGACCTGACCAATCAAGTCAATGCCAAGCCAATGAGAGACCCTGTTTCCAAGGAATACTCTGCCTCAAACCTCTGCATTCATACATGCACATGCTCCTCCTTACACACATACAATACACGAAAGCACACAATTCTTTTGTGAATAGAAGCATTTACGGTTTAGGTGTGCCAGGGTGAGGAAGAGGGATGACAGGGTTCTATCACCTTAGGTGAGGATGAGGCTTAGTCCTGAGAGGGAACAGGAGTGTTGTGTCTGCAACAGACAACCTTCTGGGTCACAGACATAGCTTCTAAGAGACAGTCCAAGGGTGGAACTTACACATGACAGGAGTTTCCCATTGCTGGGAGTAAAGGAGAGATAGTTGATTCCTGTGTATTTTAATTTGAAAAAAACAAAAACGGGCCCCTCTGTGTATTCCAAGCAATAAAGGAATTAACTGTCTGATGCTCCTGAATAGTCAAGGCACCATAAGATCCAGGGGTTTAAGTGACATTATTCAGACCACTGTGTTTTCCATTGGTGTCTACCGACTCTGTGATGGCTCCATTCTGATTTCTACAGAAGCCCAATGCTGACTTCTGTAGTGTCTCAACACATCTCTATCTCTCAATTCCATTGTCTCAGGGAAACTCAGTCTCCTAGCCAAGTGAAGGGGCTTCTGGAAGTTTCTAATTTACATGTAATAGGACTAGTCCTGAGCTTGGCAGAAGTAAGAAGCTTCCTGTGGAGTGATCATCCAAGTCTCAGTCCTGGTTGAGTTTTGAGGTAGAGCTTGCATGACTCCCATAAAATATGGCAGAATTCCCAGGTTTGCTATGGCCTCTTTACCCATGCAGAAGTGTCTTCAATGGTCATATAAATTGTACCTACCCACCATGTGTCTCAGAAAAGGGCTCTTGGTCTCAGGAGCAGAGATGAAAAGTTATAACAAAAATAACAAGCTTCCCTCACTAAACTCTGATGAGATCTTAACAGTCATCGGACTGTTAATGCCGTTTTTTGATCAGTTTTGCTGACAAAGGGGCAGCAGTAGGGCTCAGTGGGGGAGCAGGGAGAATGTGCTTGCTGCTAAGAAAAAAGACCCAAGTTCAATACCCAGGGCCCACGTGGTGGAAGGAGAAAAGCAACTCTCATACGTTATCATCTGACTTCAACACAAGAGTCATGGCATAGTCACACCCTGGCAGCAAATGCAGAGAAAGAAAGAAAGGAAGGAAAGAAGAAGGGAGGGAGGAGGGAGGGAAAGGAAGGAAGGAGAGAGAGAGAGAGAGAGAGAGAGAGAGAGAGAGAGAGAGAGAGAGAGAGAGAAGTTGAAGGCTACTAGCATGAGTGGAGTAGGATGCTTCATTACAACACAACCTCCAGCCCAAGGCTTCCCAAAGGGCTTCTTCAACCCCCCCAAGAGTCTGAGGGGACTTCAGTGACTCTATGAAAAGAGGGAATTGGAGGATGGTTCGGTGGTTAGAGCACTTGCCATACTCATATGAGACCTGAGTTCAATCCCTTGCAACCACACCCTGCAGCTCACACCTGCCTGAACCTCCAGTTCCGGCCATACAATGCCATCTCCTGGCCTCCATGGGCACTGTACTGACAGGCCCACACATCCCCAGACAGATATGCACATAACTAAAAATCAAATAAGAGGTTTTGTTGTTGTTGTTTGAAAGAGGACTAGAAAGGCCCTGAAAATGTGGGGTCTGGGACAGGTCCTGTTACAAAAACATGCATGCTACCCTTGCCTCCTCACCCTTTGGGGTTGAGTGAAATGAGATTAAATTACATCTGGATGCATACAGTCAATGAATGATGCATGATATTTTCAGTTTGGGAAGCATTTGCACCTTTTCCTTAATTC
Source organism: Ondatra zibethicus (assembly GCA_004026605.1). Taxonomy (NCBI): domain Eukaryota; kingdom Metazoa; phylum Chordata; class Mammalia; order Rodentia; family Cricetidae; genus Ondatra; species Ondatra zibethicus. Next base: position 15,293 of record PVIU01008979.1, on the reverse strand, counting down.
CCTTGGTGGTCTCATGAGCTGGACAGTATGTAATTTCCCTGTTTCCAGTACTTTGCTCTCATGTATGAATGCAGACACTGAGAGACTCTAGCACGGCAGTCAGTCCACCAACCATGTAGATGGCCAGTGTGTGACGCTGCTTCATGTCTGTTCTGGGCTTCCTTTTCGATGGTGAGAGCCTTGCATTCAAACCTCTCCATATCTTACAGCAATTTCTGTTCTCTTTATTCCTGTCCAGAAGTCAGTACCTTAGTAAATCCTGCAAGTGTGTTATTATTTTCTGTCATGTATTTATATACCCATAAAAGACTTTAGATAATTTATTAATCTCTATTGTATTCGTGTGTGAGGGTAGTATGTGTGTTACAACATGCATATGGAGATCAGAGGACAATTTTCAGGAGTCAATCCTTTCCTTACACCATATGGGTCCTGAAGAATTGAACCCAGATGATCAGGTTTGGCAGCAAGTGCCTTCACCCACTAAGCCATCTTTCTGGCCTTTGACAATTTTTTTTTGTCTTTTTCTAAACTCTATTTTCAGGCAGACTTGTAGAGTGGATTCCATGGTCACAAAGACAGTTTCTCCTCAGCAAAGGCTTACAATGTGTTTCAGGTTTCTCGAAGCTGGCTCTTCTTTTTTTTTTCTCTCCCTTGTTCGTGTATTCTTTGGTAATTTCCTGAATTAATACACTGTACTAGATCGTATCTACCCTTAACATCTTTAGTAATTAACGTTTAGCCAGAGCAGCTAGGAAACATATAGATGCACAATTACAACCTCTCCTTTTCACAGAGTAATGGTGATTCTTACAGTTTTTATTTACTTTTCATGAGGGTTGTTTTCAATGAACACTGGCTATAAATACATGATACAGTCACAGAAGGTGGGGAGACGGAGGAGTGGATAAGAGCGCTTGCTGTGTAAACATAGGATCTGGGTTCGACCCCTGCCACTCCCATCAAAATACAGGTGTAGTAATAGAGACCATAACTCCAGCACTGTGAGGGACAGAGGCAGGAGGATCACTAGGGCTTGCTGACTACTGGCCTAGCTCCAGGTTCAATGAGAAATCCTGTCTCAGGAAATAAGGTAAAGAGTGATAGAGGAGAACACCTGGTGTCCTCCTCTGGCTTCTCTGTGTGAAAGGCGTGCACACCTGCACACACATGTGTATATATGTAGATATAGCAAACACACACTCACACCCCTGTCATAGCTCTATAGCCATAATGATTATTGCTACACAAATGCCTCTGTGCAAGCTCCCAGAATTCTATGAACAGCCTGGAGATAACCACAGGAGCTTGTTATTTATATCCAAATTTGTTTCTGAGAAAGGCCTACATTTATCATTGGAGTCCCAAAGGAAAACACAATCTCAAAAATTTAAGAACAACTACCTTGAATGTTTTATAAGGTCCTTGCAAACTGTTCCTCATTTCCAAGACAAAAAGCAAAGGCAAGAAAGCCGAAACTTCTTAGCAAATACCAGATCACAGACTTTTCTCACCACTCTGGGAAAAATTGCTAAAGGGAGGAAAGATCTTTTGGCTCACGGTTGGAGGGGAAACAGTCCATCATGGCAGGGCCACCATGGTGTTGGGGAGTGGGAATAGGATAGCTGATGTATCAGGTTTGTAGTCAGGATTAGGGCCAAATGGTTCTTTCTGCAATCCACCCCTCCACCCCAGTGACCCATGTCTTCCAGCTAGGCTCCACCTCATAAAGGTTCCATAACCTCTCAATTGTCCCACATGTCAATCAGTCATCTCTAGCCCAGGTGCTTCTCACCAGTCCCAGCTAACCTTAATCCAGTCAAGTGGTCAACCAAGACCAATCATCACAGGTGGGCTAGAGATCTTTATCAGTCCCTTTATCAGTAGCCTGGAGGGGGAGGGGAGCAGAAATCCCATGTGTTGCTTTTTTCTTTTCCACACAAAGGGGTGAACTTTGGTGAAATGACAATCATTATGGAACTCTAGGTCAACCCATAATGCCACAGGCTCTCCAGGCTTTTGGAGCAAGCTCATGTTCATGTGCAGTTGGTGTTGCTGACCGGGTCTTCATTAGCAGAACTCAGTGCCTTTACAATCCCTCCCCCCACTCACTGAGAACTAGGAAGGCATCTCCCAATCCCAGCATGTCCCTGAGAGGAAGAATGGGCTCAGCACCTGTCTCAGGGCCATTCTCCTCTCACCAGGGAAGCCCGGAACTTGAGAAAGTCACACACAGTAGGTACAGTGCTGCACCTGCTCTGTGCAGTTCTCTATAACTGAGCTTTCAGGGGTCCTCAGACATGTCTGTCATGGGCAAACAGGGGCTCTGCCTCAGTCCTAATGTTCATCCGGTTCCCGGTTCTGTCTTGAGTTTGGAGCATGGCCGACAATTTTTCCTTAAATCTTCTCTTAGCTGTGGGTTCTTCATCTAGCCTGGGGCTCTACCACTGGAGAAACAATAGCAACACAGATGACAATAACCAGTGTTTTACGACCGCTGGCTCTCAGTCAGACTCTGTGCTCAGCACTGTTGTCATCGGCCTGGTCATTCATTCGTTTATGCAGTCGGCAAATACCTGCTGAAAAGGAAGGATGAGCCAAATGCCCTTTGAGCTGTGAGAGGCAGTCACCTGTGTAATACAGACACTTCCTCCTGCCACGTCAGAGAGGAGGCAGCTGAGAACCAGACGGAATGGACACTTGTGGACTTGCCTTTGTCACCAGAACTAGCAGGAATGTGGGCGTGGCTTACAGGAAAACTCATGAGCTTCCTCTCGCCTTTTGTCTTCCACAAGTTATCCAAAGTACATACATGGAAAGAAGAGCAATGAAACTGACAGCTGTGTGTTTTGCGTCCTTCATCCATAGTGTCTCCCCGCTCTCCCTTCCTTCTCTCCTGTGATGTTTATGGAGAAACTACTTTCAGCAACATTTCTTACGCTTTTCATTCTTCACTTTTGCCATGCAGCCTCCTCTTGCCCTTTCTCTGTAATGTGGGATTAAAGCCTCAGTTTCATCAGAGTGCGTGTGGTGGCTGCTCTGTGTTTATCATCTGCTCCGTCTGAAAAGTGATGTTCAGAATCTTCCATCCAGCAGCTATTGTGAGCCGCTTACATATTACGTTACATAGTATATAGTATATATGTGCAAAATACAGTCGTTGAATTCTCTCCCTCTATTAACCGGTTTTCAACCTGATAAAACTTTGTTCTCTGTCAGCTGCCAGTACTGACTAATGCATTTTTTTCTCTACTTTATTGTTTGATTTTATTATAAATGTATACGCTTGGCCCATTTGGGTGTTTTTCCTTTGTTTTGTTTTCTGGTCCTTGGAGTTCTACTTACAATGCCCTGTCTGTTAGGTCTCTTCACCCTGGTTCCTGAGTATCTGTGATCTGACACTGTGACCATCACTTCTTTACTTTCTGAATGGACAAAAAAGTCTAAGCTCCTCTTACATCAATCCATTTCCTATCCCAAACCTCGAATCAAGCATGTATTGGAAGAATTTGGCTTCTTTTGATTAGGACATTATATCCAAAGGTCACGGTGTAGGTGTAGGTGTTTCTGGGCACACACTGGTGCGGTACTGCCAGTAGACAAAGCTCAGAAATCGAGACAGTGGAGGGAGAGAGTAGACATATCGACTCTCAAGTGTCCTAAGTCACATTGGAAGGCCTCGGCTTTTATTTAACTTCTCTGATTTCATATTTACACCCCATTTCTCCTCTGATGAAACTCGTGGTTCCTAACAGAATGCTTTGCTGTAGCCTACAATCTATTTGTAATTATATCAGACACGCGTGGCCAGTCCTGCTTTCATTCACAGTGTGATAATTGAAAATTGCTGAGGCTTCTTTGCAATGCCCTTTGTCCTGAAGATAGAGTCCCCCCTAAATAATGTCCTGACAGAACACTGTCTTCCTAACTCTGAATTATGACAGTGGTTTGTCACGCACTTGGGTTTGTTTGTTCCCTTTTCTCATAGGCTTGATTTCTGACCTGCAGTTTTACATTTATAAGCATGGGTGTGGAACACAGCAGAAGTGAAGAGGAACTGGGGTCCCTCCTTGTGCCCCAGGCCAGCTTGTACATGGGATAGGAGTTTTCGATCCTGAATCACGTGTGTGCTCTCGGGGAAAGGGTTGACCTAGCCGTCTTCAGTGGATGACCTGTGGCATCAGAACTGTTTCCTCTAAAGGGCGCTGTGCCTCTGTAATGGTCAGGATTCTTTTAATTATTCAAAAGAGGAACCTAGACCCCAACAGAACCAGAGCTAAACAAAAAGTTCATTATATTAATCAGTTTACTTCTCTGATAACCACACCCTAAGACTGTGCACTGCATTGTTATGATACTGGTGGAATTCCTCAGGGATTCTTGTTTTACCCTTTTCCTGTAGCTCTTTGTCCCTCGTAGCCTCCTGTCCCACTAGAACACACACATACACACCATATATACACATATACACTCATCCCACACACACGCATTCATATATATATATGTATATATATATATATATATATATATACACTTGCACACTCACCCACAACACACCCACTCAACCATACCCACACTCATCCCACACACATACTCATACACATACTCACCCATACACTCACAAACATATATACACATGGTCGCACATTCACACACAGATACAGACACAATCATACAGAGAGACACATACACACATACACCTAAACTTATATATAAACACATACTCATACACAGACAAATACATACCCACAATACATATATACAAGCTCACGTAAACACACACATATGCACACATACATACACACATATACAAGCAAGTACATACATGTATGTATGGACACACACACAGCAGGTACTCTGTTACTTCCTCTTACTCTTTTAATTAGGTTGCTCTCATGCTAGAAGGATTTGAATTGATGGTGCAATGGGTAAGAGGACTCTTCCAGAGGACCCCAGGTCCATCCCAGCACATATATCAGGCAGCCCATGATCACCCATAACTCTAGAATTCCATGCTCTCTTCTGGCCTCCTGAACATCCACACATATGTGGCATACACTCACACAAACACACACATGTAAATAAATCTTTAAAAATAAAATCAAGAAGACTAGACAATAATTGTGAGTTAAAACTTCCTTCCACTTCTGACTTACATTTTAATTATCTCTTGAAAATGTAGCTAACTTCTGTGCTTTGATTTTCTTGTCTGTAAAATGAAGATAACAAAAGGCTTCTTAACAGCATCAGACAAGCTTGTGCAGGTCAGTGATTAACACGGAGCCTGACAAGCAAAGCTACTTAGTGCAGTTTTAGGGTCCAGCTATTTCTATAATGGTGTTGCCAAGATTAAAATTGGTAGGAAATGTTTTTTTTTTTTTGGATCTCATTTTTTTTTTTGCCGTGTTCTTCCTTGAGAATTGCAGAGTGATGTTTTATAATTTTCCTTCATTTCTGATAGTCCATGAAGTACTAATACAAGATGGTTCTCCAAACTTAGATGAATTAAGGAAAAGGCACTTAAGATACTCTTTAATCAGAAGTAGTTTTGTTCTATATTTTGAGACCCTAACATGAGACCAGGAGTCAGGATTGTTCAGTTCCTGATTCCTAGTCAGGGTAAGTGAAATTGTGCACTGGTTGCGGGTTTTTTTTTAAGTCAATTTGATACAAACTGGAATCATCTAAGGAAACCTTAATTGAGAAAACACCTCCATATGATCAGGCGGCAGGCAAACCTGTAAGGCATTTTCTTAATCAGTGATTGGTGAGGGGGTGGCTAGAGAGGAGGGAGCAGGAGGGAAGGAGGGAGGGGAAACTGTGGTCAGTATGTAAAATAAATTTTAAAAATTATGAAAGAAAAAAAAGCAGACTTAGCAAGCCATAGGGAGCAAGCCAGTAAGCAACACCCCTCCATGGCTTTTCCATCAGCTCCTGCCTCCAGGTTCCTGCCCCGCTTGAGCTCCTGTCCTGACTTCCTTTAGCACTGAAGTATGACCTGAGGGTTGAAAGCTGAAATAAACCCTTTTCTCCTCAAGTTATTTGATGTCATGGTATACATCACAGCAATAGAAAGCCCTAACTAAGACAGATGATAAGATAGAAATGTTAGTGTGTCCAAAACCCTGGACAGCATCCATCTCCATGCCCTCCTTTTATAAAAAGGGGAATAGGACCTAGGACCATTTATAAAGCTGGTTCATTCCAAGAGATTTGAATTCAGTTCTAGCATTAGAAGTTTGTGGTTCTAAATTTATTTAACTGCTCTCCTTAATATAGTTCATGTAAGTAATTCAGAGACATTTGTGATATATGCATCTCTCACATATTAATCTGTTTTCTGAAAATGATGCCAGCTATGGGGTCCAGGAGGTCCCCTTTCTGCTGGGGTTTATAGTCTAAGAAAATAGTAGTAACAAAAATGAGTCTATGCTTCCTCAGACTGACTTATAAACTGTCAAAGCAGAAACAGTAACAAGGTTCCTGCCATAATAAGATACTTCTTTATATCCCAGTTTTACATACAAATTTATTTGTTTGGCTAATTAGTTTTTACAAGATTTTATTTTTAATTTTGGTGTGTGGGTAGTGTGTGTGTGTGTGTGTGTGTGTGTGTGTGTGTGTGTGTGTGTAGGTTCCTGAAGAGTTCAGAGGAGGGTTACATCTCCTGGAGCTCAAGTTCAGGTGGTTGTGACCTGCCTTCTAGCATAGGTCCTGAGAACTGAACTTGGATCCTCTACAAAAGCAGCCCTTGCTCCTACCCACTGGGCTATCTCTACATCCTTAAGTTAAGTTTATTTGAGATAGGGTCATATGTAGCGCAGGCTGGTCTCAAACTCACTATGGACCTAAATATATCCTTACACTCCTGGTTTTCCTCCCTCTACCTCCCGTATGCTGGATTAGCAGGTCTGTGCCATCAGGCTGGGCTCATAGCTTCTCTGACTTTGCATTGCTCTACACTCAGATAATTATTCTTTCCTTGTGAGCCGCCCTAATCCTCTTATTGTTGTTACTATAAGGCTTTGTAAATTACAATTATCATTTCTCAGTTTCAATTGCTTCGTTGCCATTCTGGGAGAAATTATCCCTCTTAGGCTTGAGGTGATACAAGAGAGGAGGTAGCAACAGAGGAGATTTGAGGGACACTGTGAGGTTTAAGTACAGTTTGAGTTGTTAACTACAATTAGTTAAACTTAAGTCCCAGGGGGAAATGATGACTAAACAATTGTGTGATGCTGAGATGACAACATCATTGAAAGCCGTATCCTATCTGGGGCTGTGCCTTCTGATTTTGTTATCACGCTCCCCAGAATGACAATGAACCTGCTAGCTTTTCAGAAGTGGCAGGAACCTTCTTTCTAGCATATGACTTTGGGGCTCCCTTCCTACTGTGCTACTTTGGAAGCACAGAGATGGGATTGGCCAGGTGGCATGGCAAGAATTTTGCTGAACTTTCCAACCTTCTTATGAGTCCTAGAAAGGAGAAGGGGGTTTCAGAATAAGCCTGATCCTGGGTGAAACACAAAAGCACAGGAAGCTGTCACATGGGGCCACCAGCTTGATTTCATTTTCTGTTCCTTAGTGGCAGAAAACACTGACCACATTTTAGAGGACACTGCATAAACCAACCAAATAATTCTTTCTATGTGCATCAAGGCTATTTTGACCCAGGTGGAAAAGTGGCAGCTCCTGCATCTACCAGCTATACGATTATTTTGCCAGCAGAGTTGACCAGAACCTGTTGGAAAGGACTCACCAGCTCATAACTAGGAGATACTTCATAGCAAATACAGCTTGCATTTTCCTGGATTTATGCCATCTAGAACCAAGGAAGAAACCCTGAAGATCACAGCCCATGCCTGTTTACATCTATCTGCTGAATTCTAGCTTGCACATGAATCTGACTTCTAAGGATGATAATGGTGGTGGATGATGGTTGTTGGATGCTTGCCAAAATTCAGGGGACCCTGCTTCACTCAGTTTCTGTCAGATCACATCCTGAGACTTCCTTTGCTTCTGGTGACCAGTTGAGAGAGTTGGAGGGGCTGTTGGCTGTTGTGGACAGGGAAGAGTGAGGGCTGGCAAGGAGAGGAGTCTGCAAGTCACATGCTGTGAAGACAGAAGAGGATGGAATTGTTTGGTGAGGAGAAGAGCGCCTTCAGAGTTTGTTCAGTCCATGGTCCAGATGTTGATGGTGAGTACACAGTGATCTAGCCAGAGTCAGAAGTCTACAGCTCCAAAAAGGGCTTAGACTGGACCTCAGGGTAGAGCGAAGGTATAGTGCATAAGAGTCTTGGGTCCTATCCCTATCCCTGGAAAATATGTAATAAAAACATTGCTAAAGCTAAAAGAGAAGGGAAAACAAACACTGAATCTAACTTCAGCCCTGTGTAACAACCACAGAGGAAGGACTCTGGCATTTGTTGTTACATGAGATGTGGCTTGGTCACTTCAAGAAATTCAGTCCTTCAAATGTATGTAAGCATTCTTACATCTGTTTTCCATTTGGTCCACCCAGTCTCTTGGCTAAGAAATATGTGCCTCTTTGATCAAACGCAACCTGGAAGGTCCTCTGGTCTGAAACCCTGGCGTATTGCCACAGTTTCCAAGAATGGTTAACTGTTCTGGCCCCTTCTTCCCACATGCTTTCGTTGCTCTCTTTTTGCACCTTCCTCAGAGCGGCCACTGAACTCAGTTGATGAGAAAGAGCCACACCCCCTTGCATTGGCCAAAATGTTGTCAGGAATGATTGCTTTCCACCTTTTGGTTACCATACACCTTTCTGTGTAGAAGCAAAGTTTGCTTTGGGGAGATATCTAAATCGGAGTGCTTATATGTTGTCTTGGGACCCCAGAATTCTCTAAACACCAATTGCTTACTTGGTTCCTTTTCTCAGATTACTTCACTGACCTAAGCCTCGATAATTCCACTAGATGAGGATTTAAGGATTATAGTGAGATAGTACACGTAAGATACAGGCAGGGGACCTGATACAGGCTCATTAATCGCTAACTATGGTTCTTGTTCCTGTTAGTTATTAAGACTGTAACAAGGATCAGGGATGTAGCTCAGTTTACAGAGTGCTTGAGTGGAGCACACAAAGACAGCTTATCTAAGCGCAGAGGTGTAGACATGAATCTCAGCAATTGGGAGGCAGAGGTAGAAGGTTCATCTTCAGCTACATATCCATCTAGGGCTCAATCTGGGCTATAAGAGGTCACAAAATACTATATAATTTAGTGAAAGTCTGGATGTTTCAAGAGCTCTCAAAGTAATCATTGCTATGTGTCATAAGCAAAGGAAACAAAGAGTCTAGAAAGGGCTGGAACAAGAAGATGGCGTCACTTTATGAAGTACATTTCTGTATCCTTCTCCAGGTGTCTGCTTTCTTTGATGCTAGTTCCTTCTTTGTTTTTGTTTTTGTTTTTGTTTTTCTGTCTTATTGTCCTTACCCCCAAGTCCTACTTAGGCAACTGCTGGACCAGGCTTAGCAGTCTTCTCACACATAACCATCTAAAATTACTCAATCACAAACCTGTGTGACTTTTTAATAAGCTACTACTTCATGCCATATTAAAAATGACTGACCAGAGAGCCTTTGGTTGTAGTCTCCTGGGCATTATGGCCTTTGATTCGTGTTTTGTGCTGATTCCTTAGAGCTATAATAATGTCAGATTCTGAGTATGGAATAGATAGGTTGATAGACGGACAGATGGATGGACACGTGGGTGGGTTGGAGGATGACTGGATGGGAGGTTGGTGACTGAATAGAAGGATGGATGGGTGATGGGAGGATGAGTGGATAAATGTGAGTGAGTGGGAGGATGGATGGATGGATGGATGGATGGATGGATGGATGGATGGATGGATGGATCAATCGATGGATGGGGAAGTCAACACAGGGATAGCAGTCCATACACAGGAACATCTCGGCCACTTTATTCAACAGCTGACTCTTTGTTTTGGGGAATCTCTGCCATGGACTGTGTAGCCTCGACTCTTACTTCCTGCAGCCAGCAGCTCTTTTCATCTTCAGGCAGCCCAGATTATAATCAGACAGCCTCTTAGTGTGGACTTACAAAAACCTCACATAGCGTAATAGAGACTTCTGCAAGCACCCTCTTTAAATAAAGGGAACTACAATTCAAGGAGAGTTTTTCCAGATCTCACAAAGAAAAACCAAGCTAATTTTGTGCCTCACTAATTCAAGATTCTTTTGCTGTGTAGTTGTGGGGGATATAGCATGACAGATGTGTCCAGGATTTTCATGTTTCATTAAGAAGTAGATTTTGCACATCAGTAGTTATGTGGGAGAGGAGATATAAACCATGCTAGAACTAAATATCTAGCAGTCACACTTTTTGAATATAAAAAGACTGCAAAACCACATTTGTTTTCATTTTAAGAAATGCTATGGAGGCGAATTATTGTCTCTTTAGTTCCACAACTGTTTTAAGTTAAACTTGGAGAACTACAAATCCATTTAGTTGAATCAAGTATTAAAAAGGATATGATTCTAAGCAGCAATTAAGGCTTAAATGCCATCATTTAATTTCTCCCTGGAAAGCATTTGTTTGCCATCCTATGACTGAGACGTTAAATTGGCCACATCTGGAGACAAACCAAAGACAATGCTGTATCAAACCTCATTTTCAGAGGGCACATCTGCTTCCAGAAGGGAAAAAAATACAAAAAGTAAAAGGCAGCCAAAGAGAAATCAAATACCCATAACAAATGTGAGGGGTGGGTGATAAGTTGTTACCATGGAGCGCTGCAGGATTAATTTGCACCCCACTTGTAGGTATGGCCCTGTCTTGTTATGATGGCTCTTAACTGAGCTGAGAATTCGAGAGAGAGAGAGAGACATGCAATTTCCTGCCAGAACTGTAGGTCACTCTGTGTCACTTTGTGGAAACATTGTTACCACTGAGACCTTCACAGAAGTCATTCATGAGGAAATCCTAGAAGCCATGGATGTATGTGTGACATGAGCCTGGTCTGCTCTTGTGGCTATCACTGAGTGGACCAGGCTAGACACTCTCTGATGGTTGCCAGTTAGATTTTCTTGCTCAGGTTCCCAACCTTGAGATCTAGTTCAGGCTGGTATGCTTGTTCCAACTTAGTGCATGGGAACTTTGTAGCTTCAGGGAAGCTTTGTTCAGTCAAGAGCTCAGGGCTACAGCAAGAGGGAAAGATGAAAAAAAAAGATGACTACACAGATCCAAGAGGGTTTCTGCTATAATTGTTAGGGTGAGAGCTTGTACCCTAGCAGCCAATGAACCAGGCTGGTCCATCCATCCTTAGTGGGCTAAATAAAGAGACTAATCATAGTGAAAGCCAGAGAAAGAAAATGTATTTAATGGCCACTTTGAGATGATGAAGAAAGAGCTCTAGTTATCCCAGCTCCATCCCTGGGCTCCTGACATAAGTTTATGTTTTAATAGACGGCAAGGGACATGTGTGGCCGAGCAGTGCAGGTCAAGGTCCATGTGGTCCTGCTCCATCATTGTCTTAGATACAGTCTCTCCTGCAAGGTGGTCTGACCAGCTGTCAGAACAGTGTGAAATCTCCCATTCTGGCTGCACCAGGCTTCAGGGAAAACTCCTACTTCTCAGTTTGAAGAGGCTTAGCATCTTGTCTATTAATGACTTTCCAAATCTTCAAGCCAGGGTCCCTTCTTCAGGCTTTTTACACTAGGTAGAAACAATGGCATGGAGAAAACATGCTACCATATTGTCCTCTTACCACTGCTCCTACCCTATACCCAACTGGTGTCCTCTAGAGAAATGAAACACAGAGAAACCAGATGCCCTTGGGGTCTGAAGACGAAGCCACTTCCAGTAAGCAGCATGCTTCCATGATTGCATTTCAGTGTTCACTAAGCGAAAATGGCCATGTCCTACTAATAGATGGCCATGTCTGTGCCTTTTAAACCGGTGGGAGAAATTTCTCTCTTAATTAGACGACAGCTCCTCCATAGCCCAGAATCCTATTAACTTCACATTGTTAGCAAAATTAATGAGCCATTGATTAACTTTCTATCCCTCGCTGGAATCAAGAAGGAGATTCCTTGGGTCAGGGTGTCTGAAAAGATGGACTTTATAGTGATGGCCCTAGCAGAGCCACACAACAGCACCCGAGATGAATCAACAGGGCAGAGTAAAAGTAGAGTCCTTAGCGGCTGCTCGGCACTGTGATCTAACGTCTCTTCCTTCAGCACCCCTTCTCTGCTTTGCCAGCCCCAAGCTGGGGATGAGGTCATCTTTCTGTTCCTGAAATCGTGTGTGGAAGTCACTCCCTTCAGTCTCCCTACCTTACACATCTTTAGTCTATTATAACAACCGAAAATATGAGCAGATTAAAAGCTCAATAGCTCTTCCTAGATTCATCAGAGAAGGAAGATCAAAGGACAAACAGCTGCCCTCAGAATCACAGAGCTCGTGCCTCCCTGGCCAGTATGAGTAAGAGATCGCCGGAGGAGCAGTGTGGGCAAGTGTGAGAGTTAGCCTCTGTGAGGGCACGCAGTCACAGGGCCACTGGAGTAAACTGTACCTGTAATAGTTGCCCGGGTGCTTCAAGGGAATGCTGAGGGGAAAATCATCCAGAGCTCAGGGACAGGGCAGATGGTTAGAAAGTGGCCACTTTGCAACATTCATGTATCATGCCTTCCCATCAAGGCCTGCTCTCTGGAGAAACTCTCTAAACTATCTTTGCAAGAGGCTAACCAAGCTAGGCAAGGGAAATCCACAACTCGGGCCAGTTCTTGCTATCCTGTCCTGCCAAAAAGAAGGGGGATTGCTGAGGAACACAAGGATACTCAGAGTCTAGGAATGCAGGCCCACATGATGACGAATCCCGACCACCGTAAAGCTTCGAGCAGCATCCATGGGCCTCACACCTTCTTCTTCTCACCGCATCACAGAAGACCCCCCTCTATCTGCACTGTACCAAGATTCTAAACAAATATAAATAAATGAAACAAAAGGCAAAAATAAAACAAAAATCAGTTTGCAAAGAATAATTCAAACTTCAAAGCAAGAGCCAGATGTGCCAGAGCTGCTAGGATTGTTCGGTCAGGAACTTAGAGCCATCATGGCTGACACACTAAGGGCATTACGGGAACAGCTTGAAATCTTGCAAAGATGGATGAATAGAGTGAACAGAGAAATTGGAGTTCTGAGAAGCAATCAAAAACAAAGGCTAAAGACCATGGTTTTCAAAAGAACAGACCATCCAAGAATGATAAGAATTCTAGAATAGCTATTATGTATGACTAACAGGAATTCAAAGTAGAGGGAAAAAATAAACAGAACTAGCAGTTAAAAATAATTAATATCCACCACCAATTTAATGCTGGATGCCATACCCCAGATTTAGGAGCCCAAACATTATCAGCCAGACTAAACTAACCCCCAAAGTAATCTACATACAATCAAATTTCAGATAATCAAAAGCAAGGACAAACATTGAGAGGGCCCAGAGGGAGGAATTTAAATACCTTGCATGTAAATGAACAGAGGGAAAAATTATGGAATTATATTCTGAGTAGCTGTGCTAGCAAAGGAGAGGACAGTAACATAAATGAGGTTCTGAGTAAGACAGATTATCCTACTAACTGAGAATTTTCTACCCTGCAAAGTTATCCATGAAAAGTAAAGAGCTGTTCAAACGAACCAAGTTAGGGAAATCTGTGCTTGACCGTGTGCACCCAGGAATTGATAAATTCTTCAAGCTGGAGAAAACTGACGTAGTTCATCCACACAGAAGAAAAGGAAGGGGCTGTGAAGAGCGGATGGACAAATGCAATAGAAGAGCTGTTTGGGTTTTTATGTTGCTGTTAATGGAATCCAGAATATTTGGCAAGCTTGCCAAGTGATCTACCACTGATCTACATCCTTAACTTTTTAATTATTTACTGACACCAGACATACTAGTCCCTATAAAAGCACTAATCATTATCTACAATCTATTCCAGGTTGAAGCCAAGAGTACCTCTTTATCTATTCCACAAGGCCAGCATTGCCCTAAGAACAAAGCAAGGTGAAGAAGGCATTACAAGAAATGGAGGCTACATGCCATAGTCATTCATGAACACAGGTACAAATATCCTCAAGAAAATATTAGAAAATTAAATACAGAAATACACAAAATAATGACATACCAAGATGAAGTAGGACTTATTCCACATCTGTAAGGCTGCTTTAACAGTTAAAAATTAATTAATATAATGCACTAGGTCAACAGTCTAAACATGGAAAAGAAATCACATGACTGTATCAATTGCAACAGAGAAAGAGTTAACAAGGCATAACAGCCACTCATGGAAAGACTCTCAGCAGATTAGGAATAAATAAGAATTCTCTGCCAATGGCATCTGCAAAATGCTACCTGCCTTTATGGGTGACATTCAAGAACTGGAATCTTCCCTACTGGGGTTGGAAGTAAAGTAATGATGCCTTATTTAGCATTGCTTGTAACATCATACTGGACATACCAACTCAGTAAGGCATGTAAAGAAAATAAAGTATTTGTACCAGAAAGAAGAAATGAAATGAACTTTGTATATGTTATGCCTCTGTATGAAATCAAAAAGTATCAACATCTCCTGGAATTAATAAGAGTGAGAGTAAGTTTCCAAGATAGAAGATTAAATAATACAGCCTTCCCACACACTAACAATAAACCAGCAGAACTTGAAATCAAAAGTGCATTGCTATTTATGTTGATACTCAGAAAATGAAATAACTAGATATAAATCTAACAAAATAAACATAATAGCTTTATGGGTAAAACTACAAAACTGATCAAAAACACCAAATAATTACATCAGTGAATGAAGGAGAGATAGTTTATCATCAGAAAGCAAGATTTAACATCGTTAGTATTATGGATGTTGATATGGAGAGGTAAATGACTCAGACTAGCTGATTCAATCTTAAAAGATAATGGGAAGAATTGATAGTAGTCAATGCCTGGACTTACTGTAAAACAGCAGCCATTAAGCCAGCAAAATATTAGCTAAAGAAGAGACACAGCAATGGAACAGAGGGCTCAAAAATTACCACGGGAGTATACTGTCCTGGTATCATTTCTGCTGCTGTGACAAAATATCCTGACTGTGATGGTTATTCTTAGTTGTCAACTTAACTACATCTGAAATTAACTAAAACCCGAATGGCTGGCACATCTATGAGGGATTTTTTTCTTTATTAAATCTTTTGACGTAGGGAGACAGTTTTTCACTATTAAAATGTCCATATATTATGTATCTTCTCCATCCTTACAGTCCA
>PVIU01008978.1:0-79418 GCA_004026605.1 Ondatra zibethicus | reverse complement strand
AAGTTGGCAGATGGAGAACCCATCAACAATGACACCAGGACCTATCTCTTCTGCATGTATTATCTTTTTGAGAACCGAGTCTTTTTGAATGCACTCCTTCCTAGGCCGGGAGGGATGGGGGTGGGCCTTGGACTTCCAACAGGGCAGGGCACCATGCCCTCTTTCAAGGAAGAAGGGGGAGGGAGGAGGGGTGGAGGGGGTAATGGGAGGGGACCGGGAGAAGGGGAAGAAAGGTAAAAATTTTATTTCTTTAATTATGTTCTTGAATGGAAAAAATAAAACAAAACAATGTATGGAAAAAAAAAGAAACAGTAGTGAAAATAGGAAACAAACATGAAGGAGATTGCCAATCAAGCCAAAAGCAGTAGTGTGCAAAATAAATCAGATTGAGTTTTTGGAAATCACAAGCTGGAGTGATGAAGGAAAAAGAGGTTGCACAAACTGTATCAAAGGATAGCTGTAGAGAGCAAAGAAAGTGATCTCATTTCAACATATTAATTAAGCCCAAAATCTAAACTTTGGGATGTGAATAACTTCCTAGAAAAATAGAAAAAATAATTCAATTTTCTTAAAAAACTGATAATTAAAAATGCATCAATACTGTTATGGAAATATTTGTTATACAAGTTGTATTTAAATGGAGTTATATTTAATAATCTTTATGAATTATTATTAAACTATTAGGAATACTGCTCAACTGACTTATTGGGGTTGATATAATCATGACACCAGATAAGATTAAAACAAGAGAAAGAAGAGTAAGTAATGATATAAACTATGTATGTAAATCTTAAATAAACTATCAATAAATTAAGTGCAAGAAAATAGTAAAAATGAAATGTATTATTTTTAGAAGAAATTTTCCCCCAGGAAAAATGGACCATTCAACATAAAAATACCATAACGGATTTTTCTATATTGGTTATAAAAGAAAAAATACCTTGGTAGTTTCAATAGAAGAATATAAATATTAAAATTTTAGCATTACCCTATTCATAATGAAATTCTTATGAATGTAGCTACTACATAAAATATCCTTAATTGATTGAATAGTTTTTACCAGAAACTTTGTTAATGGATGAAATATGTAAAACATGTCCATTAAAGATATTTGATGAAATGTTCAGTGGCACAGTTACTATGTGGGTGTTTAATTAGTGATTCCAGCTATGGACAAGCGAGAAAAAGAAGTGAAATTGTAGAATGACTAGAAAATAAGAAAAGTTTGTCACTGTTTAATAAGTTATCACTCTCTATAGAAAAATTTGAGGGATAATCTCCAGTCAACTGTTAGAAGAATGCTCAATATGTTTACTGCAAACAAAATCAATAGGAAGACTTGACAATGTTTTTAAATGCCAAACCTGACAAAACTGGAAATGAATTGAAATAATTTTAGTAACAATACTGCAGAGAACCTATGACTATGGGGATATGTGTAAAAGGCCCTTAGCAACAATGTCTACCAAGTTTACATGGAATTGGTTATTTAAAAGGATATGACAAGGTGCTCTTCAGAGGTCTTCTCCTTATTTTATAGGTGACAGTGAATGAAAGGTCTGACATCAGTTCTAAGACACAAGATATTCTGCATAGCATGAAAAATCTACCCATTGTGGAAATTTAACTTGAATCTTTCTTCTACTTGATCATTTAAATTTATTTGCTCTTACCTTTTCTACCTCATTGGCTAGCCATCTCCCATGTTGTGATGTAAAAGTCAGAGTCAGTCTGGTTTGTGTTTGTTTTGTTTTTTCTCGAGACAGGGTTTTACTGTGTAACCCTGTTCTGGAACTCACTCTGTAGACTAAGCTGGCCTCGAACTCACAGATCTGCCTGCCTCTGCAGTGTGGGGTTAAAGGCATGTGCCACCATCGCATGTCTGTCAGTCTGGTTTATAATATTTCTCTCCCTACCTGGAGATTCTCTCTCACGTGTCTAGCGATCTTGCCAAAATAGAGCTAAGAGATCAACGTATTTTAGAATGATTTCTCTTAAACCAAAGGTTTGCAGGGATATAAGAGAATCTTTCTGGAAAGTTAATCATTGCCTTGACAGCAGAATAAATCAACAGCCTATGCTTTACCTACTCTGTATTAGAGAATCTGATGCAGAATTGTTCATTAGTGAAGTGTCCTTGATAGCTACTGTCTCAACCAGTCAAAGTTCTTCAATGTATTCCAGATTAAACAAATAAGCAATGTGTGTACTGTTAGCAAAGTGCCCTAAAGAGTCACAGTGCTTGATGACTGAGCTGATCCTAAGGTATAGCCTGGAAACTCATAGTGAACTGCTTGGGAAGCAAATCCCTTGGTGTTTTTAATGGTCCTTCTGTCTTTTTTCTTTTTTTTTTTTAATCTCAGTGAGCCTTGAAAATTGTCCATTTACTCATTGCTTAGAGACTTCTTTTCCATAGGTCAATGCCTAATATAGGTAAAAAATGCAAGGTTCCAGTAAATTCACAGCCAGTGCTCTAAATGTAGTGTATCGATGTAACAAAGAGTGACATTTATTTTGGACATATAATATAGTTTTATGAGTTTGATATACAATCCTCTTAGAGTATTTGTAAAATTATTAGGATTCTGACAGACCAAATATATATTGTTCTTATGCTTTACTACATTTTATGGGATAGATGACATGCTAGAGGCAACACAATATGGGGTTATTATAGTCCAGGTCCTAATGATTCTTAGTTAAAATGTTTCAGAATAACTGAATAACATGTCATAAAGGTAAAACACATTTAATAATTTAAAACTGTTGAACTTTTTAAGCCTTTGTTTTGCTTTGCCAGACTGAGTATTTAAATGAGAAAAGTAAAAATCTTGTCTTGACCTGACTTTGGAATATCTAAGGAGAGTTAACAAATTTCTGCAGAGACTAAATTGAAAGGAAGAAATATCATAGGGCCCCATCCCTTGACAAAAAACTACAGACAACTAAGGAATGCTGAGAGAAAAAGAAATAGTCTTCCAAAGCGATAAGCCAAACTGGTTATCCAATACCAAGTGACCAGCTCTGAAATCCTATATATATATATAATACTAAGCAGATTGATCAGTTTGTAGTCATATATTTAGTGTGTGTGTGTGTGTGTTAAACAATAACAACTAAAGAATTACAATACATAATTTTGGAGGGGACCAAGGGAGGAACCTAAGAGGAATTGGAGGGAGGTAAGAAGAGGGGAAATGATATAACTGTTATTTTACTTTTTTAATTAAAATATCTTTAAAAGTAAATTTAAAATAAAACTAATTTATCTGCATAGGAAGGAGAATAAAACAAGATCTCCTCAGTAACTTGGGAGCATGGGGGACAGGGGAGGAGGGTGGAAAGTGAGAGGGAAAAAGGAAGGGGAGTGGGGAAAATGTATAGCTCAATTAAAGCAACATAATATAAAATAAAACTAATTTATCATTTTAATAATTTTATACTAAAAGAAAGCTTCTGTTGTAGACTGTGATTTGTCTATTATATTGCTGGACAACAAAATAGGCTTGTTGATGTAAAAGTTATGTGACCATGTGACTAGCAGTGCTACAACAGTAATATAAGCTAGTAGTGTATTGCATAATATAAAATCTGTACATTTATTCCAGATATTGAATGTCATGTTATTTTATAAGTCTGTTACTGTTTGAAGTACAGAATGGCTGGGCTGAGAATCTATGTCGCTAACCTCTAAGAAATACATGCACACATCTCTTCCACAATGTTGGTTATAAATTATGGCTTGGGTGGGATCAGCAAGATACTGCATTTACTCCAGAAATAAACAACAAGCTTTCTTATTAGCTGATAAATTTTGTTGTTTTGATTCCTAAATAGATTATGTTGTTTTTCTCTTATCTTTTGGTTTGAGTTCCAGTTAAGAAATGATGCTATGATAAATTTGTTTCATTAACTCTTAAATATATGTATGCATATAAGTATATCAATTGCATTATTTGTGATTGACTGCTAAAGGATAACATAGGGAAATTATATACTTATCAGGGGGATTTATTCTGGTGCTGAAAAACAAGATATTAAATTACACCATGAGAACAAGTATAATTCAATGAATTTTTATGATCTGTAGAGATGGGCAAATTGCATTGCACATGATAAATGAGCTTTCAACATCAAGATCTACAAATAAATCATCATAAGTAGATATTTTGATTTATTAATATAACTTAGAAGCAGCCTCTTGGGATGTGCATGTTATTTTCAGTGGTTGTCCTGGTAAAAGAGAGATAACTTATTTATATGTAGTATTATGTTGTAATTTTCTCCCATACAAGCAACCACTCTGAATATATTTAGGAAAAGTTTCATCCCCTTAGAAAGAAGCTTCCTTGACATGAAAGTAAGAATAGAAGCTAATTTGATTTACTCAGTACTAAGTTAACACAGTTAAAAGTTGACAAAACTCACCAGGGCAGTTGTGAGGTCTTTCTCTGCCTTTGGCCTAAAGAACAGCATTGAAACCATCTGTATTCTTATCCCTTAAAGTAAACCCTGGGTATTTTCTTGTCTACTCAAGTTGCAAAGTTTCTTATTAAATCCATCTGTGTGGTGGTTTGAACAGGAATGATACCCATAGATCCATGTATTTAAATGCTTGGCCCATAAGGAAGGACACTTTTAGGATATGTGGTCATGTTGGAAAAGCTGTGTCACTGTTGGGGTGGCCTTTGAGGTCTCATATGCTCAAGCTATGCCCAGTGTGGCACACAGTCTCCTGCCACCTGGAGGTCAAGGTGTAGAACTCTCAGGTCCTTCTACAGCACCATGTCTGCCTGCATGATGCCCAGTTTCCCTCCATGATGATAATGGACTGAACCTCCAAACTGTAAGCCAGCCCTAGTTAAATATTTTCAGTTGTAAGAACTGATGTGGACTGGTAGGAGGCACAAGCAGGCAGATTGATGAATCCAAGGCCAGTCTTGTCTACAAAACAAGTTCCAGAAGAGCCAGGACTGTTTCACAGAGAAATCCTGTCTCAAAAATAAAAATAAAGAGATAGATAGATAGATAGATAGATAGATAGATAGATAGATAGATAGATAGATAGATAGATAGAAATATAAAAATTATCATGGATGTGATGTCTCTACACAGCAATAAAACCCTAACTTAGAAGTTGGTATCGAGAACTAAGGTATTGCTGTGACAGGCCTGAGCATGCTTTTGTTTGGAAGAATGTGGACTTTGCCACTTTCGATTATAAAAACAGTTTAAGATGGACTTTAAGACTATAAGTAGGGAATTAAAGGGTCATACTAGTAGAAGCATGGAAGACAGTGGTGCTGAAGGTGATTTGAATTATGCAGGCCTCGATCAAGAGGTTTTCAGAGCAAAAGATTATTAATATGTAGCCTAGCAATCATTCTTGTAATACTTTGGTGAAGAATGTGTCTGCTTTCTGCTCTTGTCTGGAAAGCCCTTGTCTTTAGCTTGAGGCTAAAGTAAAGAGTTTTGAATTAATTCTATTGGCAGAAGAAATCTCAAAGCAGCCTTGTATAGAATCTGTTGTGTGGTTATTAGTGTTCACTCTTATGAAGATCTATAATGAAAAGGAGCAACCTGAACGAGGAAAAATATGAACTATACAGATTGTGGAGAAAAGGGAAAACAGGAAGTGGAATAAATCCTATATGAAAGGAGATAAACAGATTAAGAAATGGAATAAAAAGGGTAGTGATCTCAGGGCAATATTCCATCCAACTAGTTTCCAACACATAAAAATTAAAGAACATCTTAGGTCCAGGAGTGGTGGTATTTGCCCTTAATCCCAGTACTTTGGAGACAGAGGCAGGAAAATCTCTGAGTTCAAGGCCAGCCTGGTCAACAGAGCAAGTTCCAGGACAGTCAAGATTGAGCAGTGAAGGAAATCATTGAAAACAGAAAGCTGGTGAAGATGTAAACAAGGAGACCATGTTCCAGCCCCAACAAGCATTAAAACTTAACAGCTTTGACCATGTGGTTCTGGCTTCAGAGTGAAGGATGGAAGACAGGGATTATGAAACCTCCCTCCAAGACTAAGGAAAGATGCTGAGATCAGGTATGTAGCAGGGGTATCCCTGCACTGAGGCCCAGTCAGGCTATTGTTTGCAGCCATAAAGGTGAAGCCTGGATTGCATTGGAAACCCCCAAGTTTTGGAGATGTCAGAGTAATGGGATACCTGCTAAGAAATGCTGCTAAGAGGGAGTGGAGTCAGCTCAAAAGAAAAAAGTTTGTTGTAGTCAACAAAGGTGAAAGGAATTGAAGAGCTCTTTGATATCAGACCTGAATACACAGTATGTGGAGTTTGCTCAGCTGGTTTTCAGTCTTGCTTTGGTCCAGCATTTCCTTACTAAGCCCACTCCTCTCCATTTTGGAATGGTAATGTATA
The DNA here is from genome assembly GCA_004026605.1 of Ondatra zibethicus. Lineage (NCBI taxonomy): Eukaryota > Metazoa > Chordata > Mammalia > Rodentia > Cricetidae > Ondatra > Ondatra zibethicus. The sequence goes on along the minus strand of PVIU01008978.1, from coordinate 73,029 downwards.
TCCTGTGCCATTATATGTTGGAAGTATGTGATCTGCATTTTGATTTTGACTTTACATTGAATTACAGTTAAGAGATTGCATGAGTCTCAGAAGAGACATTGCACTTTGAACTTTTAAACAAGTTTGATGCTTGGCCTATGGGTAGTGGCACCATTAGAAGGAGTGGCCATATTGAAGGAAGTATGTCACTGTGGGGTGGGCTTTGAGGTCTTATATGCTATGCTCAAGTTATGCATGGTGTGGCACCCAGTCTGCTTCTGCTGTCTGTGAGTCAAGATGTAGAATTCTCAGCTCCTTCCCCAGCACCATGTCTTCCTGCATGTTGTTGTGTTTCCCACCATGAAAATAGCAGACTAAATGTCTAAACTGTAAAACAGCCCCAATTAAGTATTTTCCTTTTCAGGAATTGCTGTAGTCATGGTGTCTCTTTAAAGCAATAAAACCCTAAGTAAGTCACACTGTCTTAATCATCTTCAACACTGATACTATTGAAAGGATATAGAATAATGAATAGTCATGTGTTTTCTTCATCAGCTTATATCTAAATCTACAGCCAATAAATTGCCACACCTCCACCCAGAAAGAACAAGACTTTATCTACTAATTCCTTAAAACAGATACTAGCTGAAGGCTCGCAGGTGAGAAAAAATGCTAGAGCTTCTGGACAGACTGAACAAGGCACAGTCATTACCTTTAAGGTTCCATTGAAGAGCACCTAATAAATATTCAGACTGACTACCACATGTAGTGTGGTACATACTTGATTGAGAATATAAGAGTCATGCATAGCCATAGTACGGGTACCTATGCTAAAGAGATTCCTAGGAGGACCAGGGTTCTATACATGGTGAAAAAGGCAGCAAGGAAGACTTCCAAGAGGATTTGGAGCTTAAGTTTCACTTGAGAGATGCTAAGTGCAAAATGAAGCTCATTATCCTTAGTTGAAAGGCGGTGTATTTAGAGATGGATGAAGACATCAGTCTGATGGAAGGTATGGAATGTGTCCTGAAGAGTTCCATGGGAGCAGCTTGGTTTCAAGAAAGAATAAGAACCCATCTCCAGTTGACAACCACTCACAAAGAAAAAAATAGTTTTCTCCAACAGGGTCTTCCTGGGTATACACACGACACTTAAAGACAGGTCCTGTGCCTGTTGTAGACGGCTGACACAATATGAACTCAGTGGTATTGGGGAGGGGTGTTTGTCTTTGACATTTTATTTTTAAACTTTCAGGTCTTTTGCTAATATATTATGGTTTCCAATTTTGTTTTTATGGGATTTCTGTGTGAATCTCTGAGCCTGTATGTGTTTCTTGTACTTTTTCTTTGACTCTTTTTTTTTCTACTTGCTTGTTTTGTCCTTTTCTGGCTTGTTTAGTTTCCTGTTTGTTCTCTAATGAGAAATAAAAAGAAAGTACATGGATTTGGGTGGTTGGAGAAGGTGGGGAAGAATCTGGGAGGAGTTGGAGAGGGGATATTGTGATCAGAATATAGCCTGTGAAAAAAATTATTTTCAATAAAAATTAAAATTACAAAAAAGAATAACAAGAAAAATGCACGCATGAAAGAAAGAGAAAGAAAGAAAGAAAGAAAGAAAGAAAGAAAGAAAGAAAGAAAGAAAGAAAGAAAAGGAGACTTGAAGACAGCACCCCTGATACCTGTGCTAATGTCTCTCCTTATTTCTGAAGGAATAATAATCTTATACAGATAATTTGTAATTTCTTAACCTTCAAGCATAAGTTTAAAATTCTGTAAAACGAATTTTGCATAAAATTTTCAGTTTTTCTGAGAGCTTAATGGCTAATATGTATGGGCCATAGTCTATGCTCTATGCATACTGGATTTATCAATTAATTTCAAAAGATTGGATTCTCAATGACCTTAGGCAAGTCATTCACATAATCCATGCTCATTTCTTATTAAGTAGAATACATATTAATAGCATTTCAAGGTTACTTTAAAGATCTACTAAAGACAGCAAAAAAACCCAAAGAAACACACACAAAAAAAATAATCACCATCAACTCACTCCCAAATTCTCAGCTTCATCTTGAATTCTCAACATCTGTTACCAATGTGTTCATTTCTCATAGCAACACCTTAAGACAAGACTTTGGGAAATTACAAAGTCTGATTATCAGATACATGTATGAGATCGATGGATCCTTGATTTCACTCTGTGTTAGAGCAGATCACTACAATCAAAAAGTTTGCTTGCAAATTTTGCCTTCATCACACTAGTGACTTCTGGATTGGAGACTTCTTGAACTGTTGCTCATATCACAATATATAAGGCCTAGTTTTCAATGAAAGAATAAGAATCCATCTCCAGTTGACAACCACTTTCAATGATGACACTTCATTACCTATTAATGTCTCTCATGATTATCTACATGTAAATCACAGTTTGTGAATTGTATATGAGCAAAATGTAAAGCCTCATAGTGTAATTCTACACTATATACTATATATATACTATTTATAGCAGCTTTACTATAATATTATATATACATATACATATGTATATATATAGTTTTGCTCATTACTTTCACCACAGAGTCAGAGACACATATTTCTGATTAATAAATGATGGTCCAGAGAGAAAGAAAATTTCCTAGGATTTCTCTATGTCTATATTCAATCACAAAATAATCACAATGTCTGATAGGAGCTCCAAAGGAAGGAGAACTATCACAAGAAAAAGTTTAAAGACTGACATTTGTGGACACTGGGTAGAGAGCCTGTATGAGGCAAATTCTTGGACCTCTGTCCCTACAGCATGAAGTCCCCATGTGAGGTAGTAGAGAACAGAAGGATATGAAGAAAGGGAAGCAAAAACAAAATAATTGGGCTAAAACTAAGCACGGTCTACATCCAGATGAGCCTTTCACCACCCCTAAGCTCAACTTAACAATGGAGGGTTCTTCAAAGAAAGCAGATACCTTTCAGTAAGGAGTTAAACACATACCAGATACCCAGATCTTGCATATAGTGATGTGAAGAACACTCCCAAAGAGTCAACACTCTTGCAAACCCAGATATAGCCCCACATTTAAATGAGAGCTAGCCAAAACCCAGCAATATGTGAGTTATAACAGTGTATTGTATTTTGTCTTTATCTTAACAATATGAAAAGACCAGGATTCCAGCTCACTTCTTGCCTTCCAAACTCTATGCAAAATGTTCCTCATATCCTACATTGTCATGGAACCCTGCAATGAAACAAATGTCTAAAACCTATCTCTAGCCTAGCTTAATCAATATTCTATATATTGATATATATCCTCAATTTTTAGTAAGTAGGTAATGATCCAAACTTGAACACTCTCAACTCAGCACAGAATTTATTTTCCCACAATGCTCTGTTACCTATGATTTTCCTACTTTGTCAACTAGAGTAAGGTGTTTTTTTATGGAGTGATGGCATGTAAGGTGTGTATGAAGGAACCCAAAGAAAGCATTATATTTAAAATAATGTTAATTTCTGTCTGTCTGTCTGTCCTCCTCTTTCTTTCTTTTTTCTTTCTTTCTTTCTCTCCGTATGTCTGCCTATCTTTCAATGCCTATTTATGAGATTCAAAAAACATAATTTAAAAGAAAGGTAAAGCTTCAGGAGACTAGAAACAGAGATTGTCATTCTATCAAGTATCACTGATTTGGGACCATCCATTATTTTGGATTATCCACTACATTGATTCGCATTACTTGTAGGGATAATAGAGTCAGTTATAGTTTTACCAGAACAATTTAGAACCTGGCTTTAGTTTCAGTCTATGTGGAGTGGAAGAAATATGCTGTTCCATATGGCAGGGAGCGGGAAAGGGTTGCAAGCCTCATTTGATCACCTTCAGCTTATGGCTTGTCTGATACCAGTGGATGACTGCTGAGAATTATTCTGTGACTAAAATAAGTTGATTAACACCAGAGTCATACCGCTGAAGTGAAATTAAATCACACGGTGCAATTTTAATGCCAGCTTCTCTCCCTGTAGTATGTTGCACAATAGAAAATAATTGAAATATATATTAATATATAGTATTTCTTAATATAATATGTATTAGGGAAAATAAATATAAATAAATTTATATGATATGCAGAGATAAAGTCCAGGGGAATGCTCAGTGAAAAGCCATACTGTCAGAGTTTAGAATTATATCTTTTAATTGATAAAAGAATAAAATAAAAGCGAGAGAACACATGAGAGCAAGACAAGCTAGTGCTATAATTTCATGAAGTTGGTGTTTTATGGGATGAAGAATCAGAGACAGGGTTAAATGAGAGAAATTTTAAATTTATCCTTAGCCAACTCACACAATGAAGAATTGCAAAAGAGCAGATACTTGTGGTCCGTGCTTTTATGACTATTCTTTCTCTCATCTCAAAGTAACTATAGTACCTGCAGTTGGAACGTGTAATTGAGCACAAATTATTTCCCCGTGTTTATTGTTTCTTCATTTACTCCAATGACATGACTTTTTAATCTTGTTCACCAAGATACAGTAGTCTATGGTTTGTGCATAAGAGGCATGGGCAGCCACAGCCTGTTAACTGCTTTTTGTATATTTCCTGGCATCTAATGTGATGCAGAAACAAATTGATTCATTCAATGCGTAGGTATTCATGAAGTCTCACTCTGTGTTAGGCAAAGACTAGGTAAATACTGAAAGACTGATTGACTGATGATTAATTAACCAATTTATAAAGAAGATTTATGAGTTGGGAGGTGGTGGTGCATACCTTTACTTGCAGCACTTGGGAGGCAGAGGCAGGCATCTCTAACCAAAAAAAGAAAAAAGAAAAGAAAAGAAAGAAAGAAAAAGAAAAGGAAGGATTATGAGACTTTGACTTGGAGACTCTACAGGAACATTCCAATTGGGCTTGGTCTGGGACCACCCTTTCTCTACCTTGGCAAATAAGGTAATAATTGACTTCAGTCCATATTGCAACTTGATGATCATTAATTCCTATATACTCAAGTGGTTTTCTATAATGGTCCTTGTCTGTTATAAAGAGATTTTCCACTAGGAAAATCACCTTGAGATTGGCATTAGAGGCTTTCATTGTCAGATCAGTTTATTTATTGTCCTTCTATTACTAACACCTACCAACTCCACCCCACCTCCATCAGTGGGAGAATGTCCTTGAAGAGAATTATGGAACTTATCCTCTTTCTTGTATTTTTTGTCTGAAATGCGACATGAATATTTGCCCCAACATTGCACTTCCCATTATGGTGTGCTTCTTTCTCCAGGCTCGAAAGCAATGGTCCAACTGATCATGGACTGAAACCTCTGAAAACATGAACCAAATAAATTTTCCCTCTTTGAAAGTTAATTATTTTGATCTTGTTAAAGTAAGAAAAACAGACTGAGATAGCTACACTGAATGGGATCTTCATCAATAATTGATTTCTAAGTTCTAGACTAAAACCCTTAGAAACAAACTATCTACCACCTACGAGAGAGAGAAATATATATACATATATATACATTTATATTATACACACACACATATATATATTTCCCCTCCCTCCACTTCTCCCGTTCCCTCCCCCAGCCTCCCATTTCCCACATCCCCATCTGCTTCTCCTCTGACTCCCTTCAGAAAGTGGCTGCTTCCCATGGGAGTCAACAAAGCATGACACATCAAGTTATGGCAGGACCAAGCTCTTCCTCCCGCATCAAGACTGGACAGAGGTAGTCTCTATCACTATCGGGGTTCCAAACTTGGACAGAGAAGATGGTAAAAATATCAGCAAAACCATGATAATAAATTGGGAAAGGCACGATGCAGGAAAGGAAGCAGATTCTGAAAGGAAAATGAAAAATATCTCAGTTAACAACCAAGAGAGAAGCATAGACTTTAAGGAAAGCTAGGAAACAGCAATATAGGATGATTGGAAATGTGGAGCTTTAACAAGTAATACAATTTCTATTCCTTGGAAACTTTGTCTATGCAAAAGCTACATATTTTGATATTTGGATAACTAGTTGGTACACTCTCCCCTGGGGAAGACTATATCTCCTACTCTCAGTGTTCCTTAGTTGCCTGTAAGGAATTGAGATGTCTATGGGATTTCCTTCCTCCACATTGGTGTATCATCATAATTGTTCAGGTCTTATTAAGCAAACATGTTGGTAAGACTTTCTGGGTGTAGGTTCTGACATTTCCAGGAAACACAACCTCAGAGCAAACTCACTGTTCATCTGGAAGAATCTTTTCACCTCCTCTTCTACAATGATCTTTGAGACTTAAGATTTTATATATATATATATATATATATATATATATATATAAAACGTATATATGTATTATATATATTCACTTGGTACTAGGCTCCATGACTCTGCTCTGTAACTCAATATGTTAGTTGTGGTTTTCTGTAATGGTCTTTGTCTGTTGTAAAGAGATGTTCAATTGTGTGCATTATTATACACACTGATCAGATTGTATTGACACATACACATGTATGTAACAAAAATTAAAGGAAAAAAAGAGGCCATGAATTTGGAAGAGAGAAAGAGTGATTACATGAGAGTGTTTGGAAGGAGAAAATGGAAACAGAAAATGATATAGTTACGCAATAGTTCTTAAAAATATCTGAGTGTATTTCTGGAAGTTCTCTTGTTGTTTTTATCATTTGTGATTGTTATGCACTTAATACTAGTGTGGTCTTCAACTATTATTTAAAAATCAAAGTTGTATCTTCTTTTTAAATTATTTTCAATTATGTGTATGTATGTGTTCATGTGTGAGTTTAAGAATAAGTGTGGTGATACAGAGGCTAGGAGAGGAGACTGGATGCCCTTGATTTCAACTTACAGGCAGTTGTGTGGGTGCTTAAAATTGAACTCAACAGGAGTCCATGGAACACAATTTGTGGTCCTAGCTGCCTAGCCACCACTCTAGATTCAAGTTTAGTCTCTTTTTATGGAGTTTCCTGCATTGTTGAGTAGACATTCTGAGTAGATGTCTGGTTGCTCTTTGAGAATGGAATGCTAAAAAGACCAAATGGTATAATTTGTTCCTTTATTGACTTGATGATAATATTGGCAAGAAAAATAAATTTAGAACGAAAGTAAATTTATCCTTGATAGAGAAAGGACCTGCTTTAAATTTCAGGCAGTTTAAAGAACATGCCACGTACAGGGAAACAAGAAAAGGTCAGTGGCCCTGTGGACATGTCTATTCCAATGCCATTTTTTTTGGAGCAGTGTTGCTCAGAATAGCAATGATTTGGGGATGAACAGCTGTACTGACCAAAAGCTTCTTATAGTGACCTATATCGGAGATGCTAACAACGTAATTCACTAGGTGTAAGAAGAGATAGCAGAGATGTGTCTAAAGGAGAGATCACCATTGGATGTGAAAAGGTGCAAGTCAGTAGAGAAATGACTTTGAAGTGACGAGGAGTAGATGGTATTGACATCATGAATAAAGTTAGAGACCCACCTCACTTCCTGGAGTGAGGTGTTCTCCCTTTAAGCTCCAATAACACATAGCTCTTCCTGTAACAAAGACGCTCGCTTGCCTCTACTGATTGACTGGAAGCTTCTCAAGGGCAAAAGAATGCTTTGTTTACCACTGAATTCCCAGCGTGACGGGCAAGGCATATTTGAGGAGTTCAGTAAATAGTAACCACTATTATTATTATTATTATTAGGCTTTCGATAGTTGTGTTTTAGTGAATGCATGGATGACACACTTTTGACAGTGTAATGGTGAGTTCTGAAGACTCCAGAGAGAATGATGAGAAACTGATTGAGACAAATGGCTTTGACTCTTTGGGTGAATTTATTTCAAGAAGAAGAAAAGTGACAGCTCCTAAGGGGACACTAAATGCAATATGTGAGGGACACAATAGCTGACCCAGTTTGGCTCCACTGCTAAAAGGCAGCCATGGGAAAGGTTTGAAAGCAAGAATAACACAGGAAATGAGTTCTGAAAATCTAGCCATCTCAGTTGAGTCATCCTTAGGCCCAAAGAGATGGAGAACCGCTGCGCAAAGAACACATCACTGTCTCAGATATAATAAAAGTTCTGGAATTAACCCCAGATATGCTTCTCTCCATTTGCATTCTCTCTGGCAGATCCAATTCATTCTATTTAGAAAATGAGTTTGAAAGCAAGTTTTATAAAATTTTTTATTTGCCCTATCGAGGAATAAAAAATTTGTGATGGTTGAACAATATTTTCTCCTATTTACCAAATTTCAATTACTTGGGTAAATCATTATTTGCATACATTTTTTTTTAAAAAAAAATGACAATCCCCAGGCATTCTAATGGAATTCTTAGCTGAGAATTCAGCATTTGTGTTTCAAGCATTTTACTTCCTGAGCATTTTTTACTTATTTCTAATAAGTGAAGCACAGCATAAAAGCAATTAACAATTTAATTAAAGAACAATGTTTTCCTAATAATCCAAGTACTGAATGTTAGACTTTATTTTCCTTTCCTCACTATTCCCTATATATTAAACATTTTACAAGATTAAGAGCTGAGAAATAAAATTTGTTGCATGGTTTCATTCCTCTCTGGTAACTTAATGCATCAGTCATGACCTTGAAATTTTATCAACCTTATTCTGTTTCTTTTTAACTGATTTGTTTCTGTGTTAATGTCTAGGCTTTCATTATATTCAACTGCAAGCATCTTTTGTAGGCTTTACATCTGGCAAATCATGAGACAATAATTTGCTATCTGTCTTAAAATTTGAGAATAGAAAGATATATAATTGAATCAGTAGTGGCAAGAAGTTCTTAAGGACTTAGAGAAATACCATTTTTCTATCCGAACAGAATTATCAGGTCAATTCATGGATCAGTAGAAAAATAGACAACCATCTTAGAAATGCTTCTTAAGTTAGTGAAGAGCTAGTAATGGATCACTATTTAAAAACAACACATTTAGCATGGCATAGAGGCACATACCTTTAATCCCATCACTTAGGAGGCAGAGGCAGGTAGGTCTCTGTGAGCGCAAAGCCATCCTTGTCAACAAAGTGAGTTCCAGGACAGCCAGCACTTTGTTACACAGAGAAACCCTATCTCAAAAAAATGACCCCTAAAATAACAACACATATTTACTATAGAAATTGAGAGGGAAGAAAAAGTTCTATTGTCAAGAGCTTATAAGAAAATGAAGTGACCATTTAACACTATTTTTATAAAAGAAAACCTGTTAAAGAAACATACTCCACAGATGAAACTCTACCTTAGAGATGGATACATTGAGGACCTGATGTCATAAAACATTTAAGATTCTCAAGTTCCTTTGCTCCGAGTCTATGCCTATGTAGCAATTGACTAAAATATAATTTCCTCACCATTTTTCTATAAGAAAAATTTCCAAGCAAACTAGGAACTTATTTTATAAACCACAGAATCAAACTATATGCTTTAGTGCAGTGGTTTTCAACCTTCCTAATGCTGTGACTCTTTAAAACAGTTTCTATTGTGGTGGTGAACTCCAATTATAAAAATATTTTCATTGCTACTTCATAACTGTAATTTTAATACTGTTATGAATAGTATATAAATATCTATGTTTTCTGATGGTCTTAGATGACCCCTGTGAGACTCATTCAACCCTCAACAGGGATACAACCTACGGTTGAGAACCACTGCTTTACAGTCATAACTGCAGTCTGCATAACTCAAGTACTCAAGTCCAGTTCTTAGTTGCAGTAAGAAGGCAAAACATCTGGACTTGCTCAGTTATAAACCAGAGGCTGACTCATAATAAATTCACCAAAAAGATGGATTATGGGCTTTGGTAATTCTCTGTCAAGGCTTCTAAAAATCCACTGCAGAGTTGTTCTGACCAAAGTCCTCACATTGTTGTTGAAAAAAAAAACAAAAGCTTAATATGGCTCAACTATGGTTACATGGAAATTTGGTCCCTTGTTAGATGTATGTTTCTTCAATTATACTATTTATAGGCTATCATCTTTGGAAAACTTTGGAGAACATTTAACAAATTTTATCCAAATCATATGGGTACAAAAATGTTCATGGATTGTTTGTAGGTCTGACCCCCTTTGTGGCTGCATTTGCATGTAATTAAATCTCTCTATTCTTTTCCTCTTTCTGAAGGATCAGGAAAACTCCTATATGCCTTTTGAGATTCACTCCATTTTAACTTCCAATTTCAAATCTTTCCTAATTCCTCCAAGCATTACCAATCACTTCCCTTTCTGTTCATTCACATCTCTATTATATAGTTATCATGCAGCATTAAATATCTGTGTACTTATTTATTGCCTATTTGTTTATCCCCGCATTTGAAAAACCATCAATGTATCAGACACACAAGATTGATGTATTGATGGTTCAGCAGGTCCAGTGATTGCTTTGTGCAGTAAGATATTATTTGAATCCCTAGAACTCACATAAAGGGAAAAGGAGAAAACCAATTCTACAGTCTTATCCTCTGACCTCCATATGTACTATGGCACACTTGTAACTATATACACAATAATAATAACAATAAAATATTACTAAGAAGGAAAAAGACAGAAATGGTAACACAGGCCTATAATCCCAGCATTTAGGAAACTGGTGTGGGACAACTGTCTATATTCTGTCAATTATGTTTTAAATAAACACTAATTGGCCAGTAGCCAGGCAGGAAGTATAGGCGAGACAACCAGGCAGAACGTAGAGGTGAGGCAATGAGAACAGGAGAATTCTGGGAAGAGGGAAGTTCCCTCCTCAGTCCTGTCCAGACACGGAAAAAGCAAGATGTGACCGGCCCCGCTGAATAAGGTACTGAGCCACATGCCTAACACAGATAATAATAATGGACTAATAATAGGCTATATAAGTTATAAGAGTTAATAAGAAGCCTGAGCTAATGGGCCAATCAGTTTATAACTTATGTAGACCTCTGTGTGATTTTCTTTGGGGCTTACTGGCTGTGGGAACTGGGCAGGACAGAAACCCCAACAAGCAGGCCCTCATGTTACAGGAAAATGAGCCACAAAGATTGACACAAATTCAAGGTCAATTTAGACTATACAACAAGTTCCAGTCTATCCAGGCTGTATAGCAAATTTCTATTATAAAAAATGACAAAACAAAAAGCCGAAAAGAAAGAAGGAGACAAAGAATGAGAGGATATGAGGGAGATAGGAAAAAGCAGAGAAGAAACTTGATGCATCTTTCATAGAGAAAGATTTCTGCTTTTTTAATATCTGGTTTTCCATGAAAAGGAAAGAAGTGCAAATCATCTAAGCAAGACCAAAAGTGCAGCTTGGAAATTCTTTAATTTTCAAGGCTTATTTGGATGCCAGGAGATATCTTTCTTTTTAATCGCCTTAAGCAGAATACAATTACAAATTATTAGAAGTTTTTCACAGTCCTTGGTAGATTTAAATAGCCATACCCTTAGGCACTGGGGAGGATTCTTGCACATGGTTACCCAGATGCTAATAAATAACCATGTATATTGGTTCTCCAAAGTGACCCCGTGTCAGAGCTAAAGGATATTTGGTTCCAGTGGTAACAGAGAAGCTACATCCCCTGAGCAGATGGAGAAGCATCAAAGTCCGTGCTTGCGAAGAGGTCCTTATGACATTCAGTGTCAGAAACAACAGTGCATGTTCATCCAGCAGGGCTAATTCTATAGTGGGGAGTGAAATATTATTTAATCAGCACAGCTTCATACATAATTCAATTAACTGCCTTCACTCATCAGTATTAACGAGAACAGGAGCCTGGATTAATGTGCAGAAGCCTCATAAAGGAGCTCCCAGTCTACCTAAGTGCTGCCAAAACTTAATAAAGTCCTGCCAATCAAACTCCAGTATCTGGACCCAGTGCATCAGTGCACTGATATTACAAATTATCCCTTGCACTTCTCATTGTTTCCTAATTCTTTAATTATGCTGATATCTGCACTAAAATGTTTAATTAGTGTATGGGGGGAAAATGAGTAAGATTGCAGGCCGCTTCCTTGACTATCAGTATTTAACATCAAGTAAACAAAATTGAATTTTATTGCAAATAGTTGTAAATGGCAAATTCAGCTTCTTTTGAAATTCTATGAATCTCTGATTGAACAAGAGGCAGCAAGTTGGCCTGTGCTAGTCTAAAAGGCTGCTCTAATCTTAGAAAGATATTAAGAAGAAAAAATGTTCACAGTTTTTTACTTCCTTTCAGTTCTGCTTATGAATGAGGGACCTTAATTTTTGTCCTGTTCTCCCCTACAGGTAAATATTGAATGAGAATACAGATGATGGGGGAATCTTTGCCCCAGATTTATTAAGATTAAAAACTAAATGTATATTCTGGTCAAGTTCTTATTTAGGTAGCTGGACCAGAATGATGCCCAGTGTTGGGATGGAGCAATGGCATGATGGGTAAAGTACTTATTTCACAAACAAGACAGCCTTACTTTGGGTCACTAGCATCCACACAAAAACTTGGCTCGATAAGATGAAATTAGTAACTCTAACTCTAATGGAACGGAGATAGGAAGAGTCCCCAGACCTGACTGGCCGTAATAGTGATCTTCAGGTTCAACAAGATGTTCTTTCTCAAAATATTTGGTGGAGAAGCAATTGAGAAAGACACCCAACATCAGTCTCTGGCTTACACACACACACACACACACACACACACACACACACACACACACACACACAAACTGCCTAGGCAGACAAAAAGAGGTACAACCACACACAAAAATGTATCCACAACTATCTAATATACCCAGTGTTTTGGATGTGAGCTAAACTATGTGTATATACAGGATATCAGTAGATTAATATGTTAGAAAAATAATAGTGACAATATTGATGAGGTTGACAAGATTGATGATGAGGATGGGAGACCCCATTCCTACTCCTTTAACATTTTACCAGCACAGTATATATTTTATTTCACTTGTAACCCTATGAAAGAGAGAAATTTGAACTCCATTCCCATAGACGGTGAAGTGAGACATACTGATATAATAGGACAGTGGTTGTTTTGCAGGGGGGGGGTGGAGATAACAGGATGGGAAATTCGTGCAACTGCCTGAACGAATCTCTTTAAAAACCGGAGTGTGAGCACACGTCAGCACTCCTGGAATGTGAGCAGTAGAGGTGCAGATATCTTACTTCTGTGTACAACTGCAGTGCTTTATGGTAAAACTAGAGCACCCTGTTTTCAAGACTTAAGGAGAGGTCTGTGAAGTCAGGGTAAAAAGAGGATTGAACAGCAAGAAAGAGTAGCACCTGTGGAGCATTTTCTAGAGACATTGAGGCCATCTGTCAGCAGAATAAAGCCTTTATTAAGCGCTGTTTGTTCTTGGCATTGTCTTAGATGGCAAAGAAAGAAATTTAACTGGCGCAGAACTTGTCCTGGGGATGTTCATTATATAGTTTTGGATAAGAGAATAGCAGGGCATTTGATACATGTTTTAGCATACCGTGTATTTGCAGGGAAATTACATCTTAAAGTGAGGTGATATATCCAAGTTTGTGACTAGACATTGGAAAGCCTACGCACTGATAATATAATGTTAAGGCCTCAAAACACCTCATTAAGTGAGAAAATAACTGCAAGAGAATGCCAATGTGATATGTGCCAAGATCTGCATTGGTTTTTTTTCCCTCTGTATTCTATTTTTTTCACTTTCTTGCCTAATTAATATGACACCAGAAACTGGGGATGAGTGTGAGTAAAACATACCATTTTTTAAAAAACACAGGTCTCATGTATCCAGGATACAGACACAAAACTAACACCCAGAACATGTTTTGATTACAGCCTACCACACAATAGCAATACGTCTATCAGGCTCAGTACAATAAGAATCAGAAGTTACAGAAATTTGTATTACACTTCAGGCTACTGGCTCCTAGAAAGAAAGGTCTAGGAGAAGAGACAGGAAGCCTACCTTACTCTCCTTCCAAAAGTATTTACTGATTTACTGTACTAAAGAGGTGTGGAGAACACAGATATATAAACTATAATGTATATTCTTGAAAAGCAGAATATACCTCAGATATAAAAGGGTAGAATGCTTATGGTATAGAACACAGGGAAATCTAGCTAGTACTCAACTGAAGCTTCATCCCGACTGTATAGCCCTTGGAGTGCTAGAAGGTGCTACATCCACTACCAAAGGAGATAAATAATCATTGATTTCACCCTGTTACAAATCCTGTGACCTACAGTAGCAACCCGGCTGCAAGATATACTACTACAATAGCATCACAAATGTTATAAAAATAACCAACAACTTTTTGACTGGATTTAAGGCCTGTTTCATGATATGAGACCTATACCAGATACTGTTAAAACCACCATGAACCTGAAACTAGATAGGTCGCAGGCCCTAGGGAAAAGCCTACTACTGTCATTTGGCTAAATGAAAACAGCAGTAAAATGATTCCTAATGTTATATTGCTGTATTCATAGATCAGTGTATCTCTCAATTCATTTTTTTTTTTTTTTTTTGGTTTTTCGAGACAAGGTTTCTCTTTGGCTTTGGAGCCTGTCCTGGAACTAGCTCTATAGACCAGGCTGGGCTCAAACTCACAAAGATCCGCCTGCCTCTGCCTCCCGAGTGCTGGGATTAAAGGAGTGCGTCACCACCGCACAGCCTAGAAAAGCTTCTTGCAACAGACAATAAGTAACAGAATCACACAATCACATGCTTATGGTATAGAACACAGGGAAATCTAGCTAGTACTCAACTGAAGCTTCATCCCGACTGTATAGCCCTTGGAGTGCTAGAAGGTGCTACATCCACTACCAAAGGAGATAAAGTAACAGAATAATCACACAATATTCGGAGAGTGGAAGACTTTGGAGTATTCAGCCCTAACTGGAATACCTTTATCACGTAACTCCCAAGGCTCAAGGATCTCTGTGGAAAATGGGGCAGAAAGATTGTAAAAGGCAGAAGTGATTAGATAATTGCAAGAGAACTGTATTTCCTAGATGCACCAGAACAGATACAAATACGAGTTCACAGAGATTGTGATAGCTTACAAAGCCTGCACAAGTTCAAGCCAGACAAAATCCCAGTATGGAGGAAGGGAGGTAAACACAAAGTCTGTAGCCAGGAGCCTATTCACAACTGATAGCTGCTAGGAGACAGATAATCATTTTCTTCAATGGAATGGCACTGGGCATGACAACCACATTCCCAGACAGGACCACGCTCAGACACAGCTGCTCAACACAAATTAACGTGTGTATTTTCTTGTTGTGTGTATGTTTTGTTGTTGTTTTGTCTGATTTGGTTTTGGGTACACTTTTTTAAGAAAGAGAAGGAGCATGAAATTGGATGGATGGGAAGCGGAATCTGTTAGGGATGAGAATAATATGATCAAAATATAATAAATCAAATTCTCAGAGAATTAATAAAAAAGAAAAAAGAAGCAGTTGTAAAAAATAAATTTTTCTGTTTATTAAAATTTTATCGCACTATGGAAATAGACTCTTTGATTTCAGAAATTAGTTCTATTGATGACTAGCCTGGTGTCCTTGTGAAGCTGCATACTCTATTCATATCTCTCTTTATGCCCTGTAACACAGGGATGACAGAACTCTCTAAGCAATGATGCACAGTGGCAACCACGCAATAGTGCTGTTGGGAGAAATGATACAGATGAAGAAAGCAATGTCAGGAAGCAGGCTAGGGAAACATGTAGAATATCTTGAGAAAGATTGAGTTGGACACGCGCAGATGCTGTTGGGACTGTTTCATTCCAGGAAACCCACTGTAGACTGAAAATCTACATCACAAATAATTATAGGAGCCAGGTGTGTTGGCACACATCTACAGTTCTAGCACTCGGGAGTAGAATTGAGGATAAGGAGTTCAAGGCTATTCTCCATACCAAGCAAGTTAGAGGCTAGCCTGGGCTATATGACACTAGATCAAACAAATAAGAAACAGAATGCCACCAGCACACATTTGCCACCTACCCTGGATGTCATAGCTCAGACTCAGAGTGTCTGTTGTTCATTCTCATTATCTTAAGGCAGATTGCTTTCCGGGGCTTCCCAGTACTGCCTGACATTAAGATTGATATATTACTGACCTGGGGGAAGATCCTAATTTAGAATTTGATATACTGTTTCATGATTATAAGATTTGTCCAGTCTTGTCTCACCACTCCAAACCAGACTGGGGGTTAGCAGCTTGGTCACCATCTGTCTGCTTGTTGGAAACATTTGATTGAGTAGATACAAGATGGGCAGTGAGACTGTCCATTTCTTACAAGTTCTAATGCTGGTGATCTGTGGACCATATGAAGATAGTGAAGGTCCAGGTCCTCACTGTTCACAGTGCTGGGCACCAGCCACATGTGGCCAAGGATCACTTAACATAACTAAGAATTTTAATGTACTGTGGGGACTGACAGGATGGCTCAAAAGTTAATAGTGCTTGCTGTGCAAGTCTTACAGCATGAGACTGATCCCTGAAGCCCATGTAAGAAACCGAGTATGTTGGACATACCTTCAATCCCAGCACTCATGTAGGAAATAGGAGGCAGAGAAAGGAGAATGTAGAAGTTAGCAATACAGCTGTCCTTGAGTACACAGCATACAGAAACAAGAGAAATTGTGTGCCCACACTCACACACACACACACAATTAATTTATTTAAAGTGTGCTATTTTTGGATTTCAAAGATGGGAAAAAGAGGAAATAGCTCACTAATGTTGTTCATACTGGCTATATGTTGAAATTGGAACACTTTGGATATGCTATGTAAAATATTATAATTTTAATATTACTACTAAGAGGAATGAATTATTAAAAATACTTTCACCTGTCCTTTAAACTTCTCTTCACTATACGTACTAGAAAAATTTAAATTACACACACATAGCTCTAATTATGCTTCTAGTAGACAGTAGTGCACAAAGGTACTTTTCCCAGTGTGTGTTCCTGGAACACAGCTCTCCTTAAAGGACTCACTCAGGGGTAGGCTCTCGCAGAAAAGTAGGGATGGAGAAAGAACACACTTGAGTAATAGTAAGGGTCCTACTATCTTTCAAACAGTTTCCTTTCCATTTCTTATGTCAGCATTGTAGTATACATAAGCTGCGAAAATAGACCCAGAAGGTAGACACAGAGCAGGAGGGTGGAATCGCTTTACCGTGACAAGCGCTCTTCACGGTCTGGTTTGTATTTAACCACTTGAGTCAGTGCTGGTGTTTGCTTGCTGGCACTATGGGACATGAGACACCGAGCTTTGCCCAGCCTAAGCCAGCACTTCACTGTCGAGCTATACTTCCAGCCACTAATACAGTTTTAAATCCATCTCTTTAATATGTCTACACTCGACTCGGGAAACCACCCTCCCCTTCTCTTCCCCGCATTGGCTGCTACATTTGACCTTCTTACATCATTTCTCTTCATCTTCTCCATCTATTGGACTTCTAGGTTTACAAAGTTTCTCAAAATTAATGTCATACACCGATTTTTAATGTTATGCCCTTAACAAATATACACTTTTAAAAATTGTTTTACGTTTTTAGTCATTGCACAAGATTTACAAGTAGGCCGGGTCAATTTTCAAATAAAACTTGACAGGTAGTGTACCATCCTTAAAGCATCCTTCCCTACTGTCCTTACAAAATTACTATGATTCACTTCATTCAGTCACCAAATACCTCATTGCACTTATTATTTAAATGAACTATTATCTACAAACATACTTCAAACTAGATAATACAGTGTTCTATATTTCTATTATTTATTGCTTCTGCAAATAATCTTTCCTTTCTTTCCTTATTTAGGCTCTGTTTTCTGTTCTGTACCATTTTCCTTGCTCTGAAGACCCTACTTCAGCATCTTTTAGATCTTTGGATACCAAATTCTGTTTGTGCCTTCTTTTTGAACTTCAGTTCTATTGTTTGTGTCTATCTCCTTGTGATTTTATTAATAATATAGATTGTTCTTTTATCTTTGTATTATTATTGCCGATACTGCCTTTTGCTCAGAATGAAACACTGGTTTATTGTTCAAACCTAGATTTTCTTGGGATTTTTTTTTTGCTTTTGTTTTTTGTTGGCTTTATTAGGCAGATAGGAGATCCTGAATAAATAAAGAATCTATTTAGAGCAAATCTTCATTTGTTCTATTTTCTGTTCTTCCTATACCCTCTTAGGTTATGATTTATAAATTTAATTTTTCTAAATTCTCAGTGAGCAGAGCTTAGCCTATATTTCATGGGCTAAGTATGTCTTACTTTAGTCATTTATAGCTTTTAGGGAGTTTAATTTCCTTTTTGATAAAAAGAACTAGTAGAGGGATTTTAAATCTAAGCAGCTAGTTAGGCTTGTTTCTATTCTAATTAGTTCTATCACATTTAGTTTAATGAACTGAAACTATATAGTTAAGTTTTGGCAGACATTTTACCAGTACACAAATGGAATCATATGTATGTACAAACACACATAAAAGTCAATTCCACTATTTTATATGTGTGTATATAATTCACATATCATATGCATAAATATTTAATATTAATTTATTGTGTATTTGTTTCTTGAGTGAGCATATATGCCACAGCATGCATGTGGAAGTTAAAGGACCCATGTGGGGATCAATTCTGTTTTCTCACTGTGGGTTCTGTGGATTGCACTCAGGTCGTCCATCAGACTTGGCAGCAAACAACTTCACCCATTAATCCATCCTGCTGTCCAAATCCAATAATTATATTGTTAATTTGCTTCATTTTCTTCTTTTGTTTTTGTATTTTTTATTTAAAAACCAAGAAAAGCTATAAAAATTTTGAATTTTTTTTCTTATTTTATCCCTAAAATTCACATGAGTCTGTCATTTTGCTGTAGGTATTTCAGTATTGTATTATTTGGTATAAAAATGTTGAAAGTCAGCATAATTCCAATCTTGCTTTTACCCATGTAATTATCTTCCTCTTGAGCTGGGGGGCGTTATTCTGCTCATATTTACCTTGTTTTTCTCTTTATATTATGATATTCACATTCCTTTTAATTATTTTTTTGCTTTGTATGTTTTGCAATCATATTGTTCCATGAAAAGTTATGTAGAATTGTAGACAGGCAGACGTACAGCAGATGTACAGTGATTTCATAAATCTGGTAGCATCACAGAGTCACAATCAATTAAGAGTTAAAGAGTTGTAGGGGGCAGAGAGATGACTATGAGTGCAACGGTGCCAAGCATGACAATCTGAGCTCAATTTCCAGAACCCACATGGTGGAAAGAAAGAACTAACTCCACAGTCCTATTTGCTGACCTCCACATGTGCTCCACACACACCCCCGAACACACATGCACGCACACAATAAATGTAAACAAAAGAGTTTAAGACTAGCAGAATAAGAACAATTCTGGGGAATCTCATTGAAATGCAACAGAAATGTTATTCATACTAATTAAAATAAGTGTGGAATTTGAAAGAAAATATGCCCCAAAGAGAGTGGCACTATTAGGAAGTGTGGCTTTGTTGGATTGGTGTGGTCTTGTCAGAGGAAATGTGTCACTGTGGAGGCGGACTTTGAGGTCTCATATACACTCAGGATACCACCCAGTGTCTCAGACCACTTTCTGTTGCCTGCAAGATATAGGCCTCTCAGGTACATCTCCAGCACCACGTCTGCCTGCAAGCCTTCATGTCCCACCATGATGATAATGGACTGAACCTCTGAACTGTAAGCAAGCCACCCCCAATTAAATGTTTTCCTTTATAAGAATTATCGTAATCATGGTGCATCTTCCCAGCAAGAGAAACCTTAGCTAAGATAGTCAGCTATCATCTACAATCTAGAGTTGGAAATATTTGCCAAGCAGAATCTATTCAGAAGTCGGGACACTCTCACCAAGTCAGTGGAAGGAACCTTTACACCACATTGTCTGGTAAACTTCCTATCAGCTGGCAGTGGCATAGCTATTCAGTTCCCTTGATTTGTTGGCAGAGTACCTTGTAAAAGTTGTATCTTCTGTCATGAAAGTATGAGTAGCAAAGACCTTGACTGCTTCCGTTGCACTGTTCAGTAGCTAAACCATCTTGTGGCTTGGTTTTGTTGGTCAGAATTTTATGTAAGTGTAGTATTCTTCTCATGTTTGATGTACAGCCACAGGCAGTGTCTTATTTTATCTTTCTTTTGCATAAGATTTCAAATCGATAAAAAGCAAACACATAAAAGGTGAAATATATGTGCAGTCACCTGGAAGATAACTAGTGTAGCTGGGAACCGTGGAAACAAGTAAGTTCTGTCTCCATTGTCAGACTTCTTTAAGTAAAGTATATTGTCGCATTCCAGGAACAAGAAAGAGGCATTTTCACTACAGATAATTTATTGTGATTTCCATGGTACTTTTGATATTGCACAGTATTCTGGAAGAAATCAATCAAACCAATCAGAAAGACTGATGTGAAAGAGATTGTGTACATTAATCTCCAATTTGTTTTTAAAAGAGAAAGAAACAGCATCCATGAAGGCAGAGAACACCCTCTGTTACGGATGTCCCAGAATGGAATATAGATTGAGAACTGTACAGCTTTGCCTGCACTCTAGGGGCTGATAGGGAACATCAAACAATCAATGCTGGTGAAATAAGGACAGTTCACAAAAAGTGAGAAATTCGCATTGCTAATTATTATAATTTCTAATAAAAAATGCAACATCATGATGAGGTGCTAAAATAGGTCTTAGCTGTATTTCCAGCCCTTAAAATAGGTAGATTTTAATCTGGGAGGAACAGAGCAGATAAAATAGCTAAAAAGTGGGGAAAACGTACGTGCTGACACCAGTCACGTCTACAATCCGTAATTGCTTGGGTATTTAATGGTAACTGGGGTTCATTTATTAGTAGGTCTATATTTCAAAAGCTAGTATGATGGAAATTCTAGATCAGACTTTTGAAGTTGTTTATATTATTATAGCTATATATTATTTTAAAATATATTACAATATAAAAATAAAACACTTATGCTGTGTATAAACAAGTAAGAATAGCTTTAATCAAAAAGGGATACTGTGCCAAGGATGCACTCTTTGTAAAGTGGTGGAAGTAGAAAATTCAAAACTGTGCCAATAAATGCTATTTAAAGAGATGGGACATTGGGGCAGTCTCTGTTGTACTACTAGCAGAAGACATAACAAAGGAGTACCTTTCACTCTCAAGCCAATACTATCTGGAAAGCACAAATTCTGCTAAGCAGGTGGAAATTTTTCATAGCTGTCGTCAGGTGGATCACTCCCCCAGAGGATGTTGACTGCTTTTTCTCCTGCAGGAAGGAAAAGCAAGGCTTTCTGAAGACTCTTTCTATAATAAGCATTTTGTAGTTCACAGACTGGTACAGTTTTGACTCCTCATGCTCAAGGAAAGATTCAAATATAATCTTTCTAAACATTTTGTGCTTTTCTGGGAAGAAATTTCTCCGTAGAAATGTGATGTGATCTTTGGCTCCTAAGCTTACAAAGATAATGAGTGCATTGTTGCCCTTTGTGAATATGAAACTATAATCTCACAGCTGCCTACGGAAAGGTAAATGTTATAATGTGTGTTTCTAGACTATTATTATTTTTTGAGATTATTAACTCAATTATTAACTAAAGGTCAATGAACAGTCTTACGTTCTTAACTACCTAAAAGGTGAGAACCTAGTCCTAGGTTCCAAGCAACAATGATAATTTATGGAAATTGTTCAATCACATCAGAAGTGTGATCTAGAATTTCCATCATGGTAGATTTTGAAATATAGACCTACTAATAAATGAACCCCAGATACTATTAAACACCCAAGCAATTATAGATTTGTAGACGTGACTGGTGTCAGCAGGTAAGTTTTCCTCACTTTTTAGCTATTTTATCTGCTCTGTTCCTCCCAGATTAAAATCTACCTATTTTTAGAGCTGGAAGTATATCTAAGTAGAGCACTTACATATCAAAGGTGAATCCCATGCAGTGGGGGAGAAAAGAAGGAAAGAAAAAGAGACACTAACCTGTCTATCTTTTCTCAATAGTTGCTCCTTGGTTCTCTCTACCTGTCTCATGCCCTGAAAGTAGATATTTTATCTTTTAATATAAATATTACATTTCAGCTGAGGAGATGGCTCAGTCAACTAAGTGCTTGCTGTACAAACATGAGGTGCTGAATTCAAAACACTGGATACACATGAAAAAAAAAACCCTACACATAGCAGGGCTTGCAAGTAATCCCACAGACAGAAAGGTGGAGCCAGGATGCTTAAGGTTTCCTGGTCAGCCAGTCTAACCTCATAGTTCAGTAAGAGATGCTGCCTCAAAAACTAGACAGCATTTGAGGAAGGAGCCAGATGTTGACCTCTGGCTTCATCTGCACACTCACTCACAGGTATACACACATACACACACACACACACACACACACACACACACACCAAAAAAGGAAGAAATGCTACTTTATATTTAAGAGAAATTAGTGACAGAACAAAATGAATCTTATGTTACTTGCAATCAACTGAACACAGAAAACCATAAATACTTCCATAGTGAAACAAAAAATATTTTTCTATTTTTATTTTATTTTTTAAAAAATATCTTTTTCATTTTACATACAAATCCCAGTTCCCACTCCTTCCTCTCCTCCCATTCCCTCCACCTTCCCCCCATGCCACCCCATATCCCCTACTCAGAGAGGGTGAGGCTCAGTGCTTTGAGGAAGGACCAAGGCCCTCCCTACTATATCTAGGCTGAGCAAGGCATCCCTCCAAAGAGAATGGGTTCCAAAAAGTCATTACAGGCAGTAGGGATAAATCCTGGTGCCACTGCCAGTGGTCTCACAGTCTGCTTCAGCCATACAACTGTCACCCACATTCCGAGGGCCTAGTTTGGTCCTATACTGGTTCCTTCCCTGTCCGAACAAAGTTGGTGAGCTCCCATTAGCTCAGATAAGATAAAACAAACAATTTTTTTTATCAATTCCCCTGAGAATCTGAGAAAAGTCTGATGAATTCACTTCACAAGTTCTCTTTGTAAGTGAGGATAACCTCAAACAAACTTGTGACTCTCCTGTCTTCACTGTGATCGGATCAGAGGTATGTCTCACCACACCCAGTAATGTTTATCACTATCCTTTGTGATCTAATATGTCAAAAACTTCTCAGTAGGACAAACACCTTATCATTACAGTAGGGGAACATCTATATAAACACATCTGTATCACTCTAAACATCACCAAGAGAAAAAGAGAATTAGCTTTCCTTCTATGGAAGCAATACCAGATAATGTTTAAAGCATGTTGAAGTAGTTATTAGTTCAGATTTTTGTATACATATATATATATATATATATATGTTCAGATGTATGTATATATATATGAAAATTAAAACTGATATAAATAAACTACTCCTTTTAATTCCTGGAGATGCCCCCTGTTTCCTTAAGGAAAAGCCTTTTGGGGTAATCCACTCTGATTTTGATATGTATTTTAAATCCACACTCCCATAATATTAAGTTGAAGAATAAGACTTTGTAGATATCATAAAAGGATATTTGAGAAGATTGCTCTTTGATGGAATTTAAATGAAGTAAAGACTTAGCCTGGGTAACTTGGAATTGGACAAGTTTTCTCCCAGCCTTGCATAGTCTCCTTTTTAATTAAAGAGTCTATGAAGTTTCTATTTGTAGAACAAGATGTACGTTGGCCTGAAGTGTGTCTTTCATCTTTCTCCTTTCCACCTGACAGCTAACCATTTGTGAATTCCTATTACTCTACAAATGACCCACAACTTTTGCTTTGCTGTTCCTCTGAGGTCAGGGCTCCCAGTCTCCCCATTACCTCTCCACAGTGGGAAGCCAGGAAAAAAAAAGGAACAAAAAGGGCAGTTTGTCAGAACAGAGCATTCTCAGTCAAGTCCCTTGCTTTCTCCCTTCCCCTCCTCCTTCCCTCCCTTCCTGATTCTTTGTATTTATTTTGCTGTTGCTGCTGTTGAGACAAGGTCTCAGGCACCCCAGACTTGAACTCCTCAGTAAGTAACCAAGGATGACCTTGAATTCATAATCCTTCTACCTCTACACCTCAGGCACTTGGATCTGACTGCGTACTGTCACACCAGGTTTAAGCAGGGCTAAGAATTTAACCCTACAAGCTAGACAAGCATCCTACCTACTGAGCTCCTTCCCAGCCTTTTTCCTGTTCATACTATTTCCCTCTATCCAGAATCGACATTTATTTCATTTCTTAACTCATAATACACACATACACACACCTCTAAATTTTCCCTTATTTTTTCACTTCATAAGCATTGCTGTATTAAACAATAAAGATTAGATAATTTCCTGGAATACAGAAAGTATTCAATAAATATCCACCTGGGTGGAAAAATGCATATTTGAGTTCAAACAAGAAGAATGAAGCTGTTTCTTAGAGTTCTCCTATATTGTTTCATTCTATACGTTCTCACAGTCTAGGAAAGACATTTTATAGGACAGCATTCTTTTCAGAGAATTGTAAATAGTTACACATTTTCAAATTTAAAAAGGACATCAAATTACAAGCAAAATGCAAAGCTGACTGTGGTATAGTGGAAAGTAGTCTTCAACTCACACTCTGAAATTCCACCTCTCCACTCACACAGTACTGCACCTTGGGAACACTCCTGTATAGAGGTGAATAGCAATTTACAGTAGGAATAACACATTTCGTGAGATACTATGACATATGTAAAGTATTCAAAATGATATGTCTCTCACAGGAACTGAGTGGTAGCCATAGATTTGGATGTATGGCTCATGAGCACTTGGTCCCATCTGGGCAGGTTAGGAAGGCTGGAGAACCTTTAGAGATAGAGTCTTTCTGGGGGAAATGGGGTCCTATCTTGTCACAAGATCTGATTCATATGTGATCTTAAATTGGCACACTCTGCCAGACGATCCTCACCAGAGCAGAGTCAATACTATAATTGTGAGCCATATAAACTTCTTTTTTTCATAAGTTACCCGGTCTCAGTTACTTCTTTATAGTAAAAGAAAATGGGCTCCTAGGTGTAGTGCTTATTTCTGTCAGTTAGTTTTGAGACTCCATAGTCATAAAAATACCACCAAGATTAGGGTATAGAGCAATGCACAAGCAATCTCCAGATCCCCTAATATGCGCCTTTGTATTCCCAATTAGCACTGAACTGCTAACATTTGACAACTGCCTGTCTACGTCTAAGTGTTACATATTCCACAGAGTCATAAAGATGAAACTACATAATATAAACCCTTTTATTCTTTCATTCCTCAAATGCATAATTTATCCGCAGTTTATTCATTGTGGTGCATGTGACAGTTTAATCCTGTCTCTGCAAACAAACAACAGGTGCCCGTTTGCCGCAGCTCAGGTGCCAGAGCACTGAGTCTGCTTCCTGTGTAATTCTGATGCAAGCTCAGCTCATTTATAACTTCCAGACACATAATAAGAAGTTCTTCTCTACCCACAGTATCTCCATCCAGTCCTCAAGGGCTCCCTTCCCCGTTCTGTTTTCTTATGATTTGATTCACCTTGAGGGAAAACTGAGACAAAAAAGAAAAGAAAACAAATGGGGGTATTTGCACATATGCTCTACTATCCTAAGGACCCTGTTTTCTGGTCTCTCTATTAAGAAAAGGCACATTTCCAACTTTTCAGACTGCTTCTGCTAGGACTTGTTAGAGGCTGGGGATGCAAAGGGAATGATTTCCCTCCAGTCTCCATCTCACAGACTCTTTCTTCCTGGTCCTCTGAAGAGAAAACAAAGTATGTGTCTCTTAAGGTTTTCTTCTGCCTCTGCCTGCCATGCATGCCTGGGATTTTGGATGTCCAGGAGTCTATGTTGAAAACTTCAAAAAAAATGAAAGAAAGAAAATATCAATACACCCAGAACCATCCTGTTGCATATTCTGTTTATGTCTTTTCCAGATTCACCCATTATTATTTACTCTTCTGAGTGCTCAATTGTCCCTTCCCATTTCACCTGTAATCTCTAGGAGGTAGATGGTGGTTACACTTTTTAATAAGTAAAACTGGAACCAAACTAAAGGACATGGAACCTTCCTTTTGATTGACACTCTCATTTCTTCTTTCTCTGATTCTCTTCAGTGTGCTTATGTGTTTGTATGCTTCCTTGGTCTTTGTATCATACTTCATATATTGTTCTTATAAGTTTGAGATTTAAATTAACTCTTCTCAAGTTTCCCTCAAACAACTATATTTGTCTTTTCATATAAATGACATAGAAAGTGGGGTGGGGGGCGTGGAATCGTTACCTAAAAATGCCACTTATAATAAAGCTGAGAAAATCATAATGCCAATTTACATCCTATCTAGGAATCTTCTCTTTCTTTTAAAGCTTTCTCTCCTAGGCACATTTTTGCGCAGTTGGTTCACTTTAATAAAAGCAAACATGTCGCCTGATTCTATGTCGATAAGCTGAGAGTCTGGCAGGGAACCACCTGCTTTCAACACAACTGGTAAAAGAGATTAATTTTCACACACCCACTCAAATGGACAAGATTTTTGTCTTGCTCAATGAATGAAACCTAAGACCTCTCTGTAGAGCCATGAAAATTAATGCCAGAGGACAGAGGGGGAGGGGAGATGAAGAAGAAGGAGAAAAGAAATGGAAAGGGTGAGGAGAGAGGGAAAAGGGAGAAGAAAATGACAGAGAACCAGGAGGGAGATGGTAAGGGAAAAGGAATAGGGGTTGGAGAAGAGAGGAGAAAGGAAAATAGAGGGGGGGGAGGGAGGAAAATGGGAGCAGGGAAAGTAAAGGAAGGAGGAGGGAGAGAGAAGCATTATTTTCAATGGACTCAAGCTTATATCCATTTTGAGGCAATTGTCCTCCCAGAGTATGTTGATTACTGCAGTTCCTAATGCTACATTTCCTTTGCAACGAGGCATGTCAGTTAAGGAACTCATGAGTCAGTATGGAATATTTACTGTATAGGGGCATTCTGCAGGTACTGAGGGGTCTCCAAAGATTAGAGGAGTCCCTGTCTTCTAAGTGGAGAGGTCACACATGCACAATTTACAAGGCTCTTTGTCAGACCATGCTGATCATTGTGTTTTATGCAAGCAGAAACAGCCTTCTCTGGGAACTGGCATGATTCACCCTTGGAGGGCAGTGAGGGAATGGTTTTGGACAGCTCGTGTTTCAGTGAAGTTGAAGGATTCATTAGTTTGAAGACAAGAGGAGAAGGCAAGGGAGAAGTGTCATTCATAGCAGTTTCCTGCGCAAAACTGGGCGCTTGAACATGGGTGGTATGCTTGGGGAGTTGAAAATATCTCGACGTAGCACATGTGTGTGTGTGGTGAAACCCATTTTTACTTTCATTGTCTTGAACTGAATGTTATTATTTTGGGACATTGTGCGATGGGCAATGATAGGATCGATGAAGCTCTAGAAACTTGTTTCTAGGCAGATGTGCTATTGCCAGTGTGCCTTGAAAACAATGAGTTTGTTACCTCTCGATGCCTCAGTTCACATGCCTCTTCTGTACAAGCGCACTTACTGTTTTATGTTTCTGCACTTAATCCAATATCCTCCCTCAAGAAAGAGTCCATCCCCACTGCCATGCCCCGGATATTGAGAGAATAGCATGTAGCTTCTTAAGAAAAGGCACTGTTTTCTTCTCTCTGTGTTGTACCATCATGCCTATGAGAATATGTACTTCCATGATATGCAGAAAGAAGAGGGTGTTAATTGAAAATGTGCCACTGAAAACTGAGGGAACTAAGTTGATACAAGGCATCTAGTATCCGGTATAAACCCTTATAAAAACATTCACACATGCTTTTCAATTTGTATAAAATCATTAAGAAATAAAAATCTAGGTTCTACTTTAATTAGCTTACAAAAGAGTCAAGCTGGGCTATTTTCATCAATTCTGCAGAAATCTTTATAGACACAGTTAAAAACTGCTTGGGGGGAAAAATAATCATGTCTTGTGCAGCACGGATTTGTTTATTTAAGAGTTTATTACTTCAAGGACAGATTAAAGCAACCTGGACCATGGTTGGATACAGAAAACTGGGATTTGGAGAGATAAAGTTCCCTTTAGACTTAATTCTACCCCTTTATGTAACAGCATGAGCAGCTTCTCTTTCCTCCATTCTTGAGATCTGAAAGAGTTCAGCAGGGGTTTAGGGGGCCCTTGTGACATGTGTGTTTCCTGAAAACTGCTGGTTTGCTTCCCTCTGCTTTTGGTGCAGATCTTAAAAAGAAAAACATCCTCTGCTTTTTTACAGGTCTCATTTTTTTAAAGGTTTTTGCTGAGCCAGAAGAAACGGAACATCTCCCATCACAACTGAAAATATTATTTTGATGTCTCCTTAATTGTTTCCCTGAGGGCCTGTATGGTGCTGATGTGACAAAGTTTAACATTTAGTGAATCCATCCACTTCCACTTCCTGATTTTATTATTGATAGGAGCAGTGATGCCATGTGCATGATTGTACAGTTCTCTTTGGCCACATGAGAAAATAAACTCAGAAATATTTGGCAACTAAAATATGTATTCACTCAACCAAACACTATACACAAGAACTAATGAATGAACTTGATCTATGAGAACACAAGTACAATGATGAATGAAATACCAGAATATGCACAGCTGACTTGTATGTGAAGAATGTGCCATATGCATGGACTGTGACAATGTGTAGAACAGCCATATATAACTCCTAGGATACACACCTACCTTGTGAATATATAAAGATATAACGGTTAACCATAAACACCAAATGCAGAATAATTCATTCTGAGGAAGGAGAAGAACAAGGATCAAGGAAATATAGACAAAGAACTTTAAAAACAATGGAGAAGCTTCATATAGCTTTTAGAAGATATATTTAAAAACTATGAGAAATAGTCAAAAATATTAAAATTTGATGAAAGTAGGAAATGAGTGTATAGAATTTTATAATAGTCTTTGTAATCTTCTGTAAATTTTTTCTTGGTTCTAAAAGTCATTAGGTGGGAAGTCTCCGAAATATCTCTACAGCTTTGTTTGTAAATATAAATTAGTCCAAAAAAGGGGAGCACTTAGTGATTTAGATCGGACATCAGGTTAGAATTAGACCTTATAGGAAATGACCTCAAGCCCAGAAAAAGAGGCTCAATGGAAAAATGATTCATTCAGACCAGATTGTGTCTCGCAGATGAGGCTTCTAATTTGCACCCAGATTTGAGAGAAGGGCATTGGCAAAGGAAAGAAACGAAGGCATGCCTAAAGAGTGCAGCACATGCTGTGTTTGAGGAGCAGGAAGTATGGATAAGAGAACTGTTATCTGAACTGAGGGAACAGAAAAGGAACTGTGTCCGAACCTGGTCTTCCTAGAAGTATCTAGAAGCCATGCTGGTGAGTTCACAGCCTCAGGGTAAAAATTACAAGGGTCTCCATGAGTGATGAGCATCCAACCTTTACAGCAGTATAATGAATGTTTGTGGGGAGTGGCGCCCATGAAAGAACCAGCTTGGAGGTGAGGAGGTACCAAAGTTCAAAGCAAAAAATGACTCTGAGGACAGTAAGATTTAGGAGGCATGAAACAAACCTTTTTTCAACACTTTTTTTTCTTGCTTCCCTTACCTTCTTTCTTTCTCTTTATTCTTTTCAAGACCAAGACTCCCCCTAAAGCTTTCAGTTCCCTTATGAGACCCATCAAATACTCCACGCAAGAGCTAGGCTATTTTTAAAAATGGCATACAGTGTATTCTATGGAGAGGTCATCAGTAATAGGGCCTCCAAGTTCTTATCTCTTTTGTGAATCTTGACGGGCAGGAACGAAGCATACATTATCTTTTACACAGACTCCCTGGAAGGTAGAGACACTCTTTCCTCTGGCGTTGTAATGGGGTCTCTATAGAAAAACCCCTCATTCGGCAACCCGCAACCTCTTTTCATCCCTTCTCACAGGAGCAGCTCGTGCTTGCCACAGGCACTGGGGCTTCTAATGTAATGATTTTGAATAACGCTGTGGCACAGTATTGTACTCATCTTCTGCAGTCTCTCTTCTGCAATTTTAATGACCTTCCCAGCCCTCAGAGAAGGGGAGATGAACATGTCTAATCAGGACATTTTTCCAGCTGGTCATTCTCTGATTGAACCAGTGCCAGATCCTGCAAGCCATCTGAATGCTAGATTGGAGTCAGGCTATCTGGTTTTTGGTTTGTTTTTTTTTTAACTCTCGCTGGGACCTAAAGCCTTAGATTTCTTATCTATGAAGCAAGGGGCATTATCTGGAAATCCTCTAAGCCCATTCAAATCCTCCGCTTTTGTGACTCTGTGACTCCCTGGGGTCTGAAGATGAACTGTCATCATTTGTTCATATTTTATGACCATCTGTTGAGTGCACAGTAGCGGATGCCTCAAGTACTTGGAGATGACGCTTAGAGAAAGATGGTTGGCTTGAGATAGTCTCCCAAGAGAGACACAGAGGGAAGAAAAATCTCTGAACTTCAACTTGTTTTATTCGTTTTTACTAGAAGCTGTAAGAATGCAGGAAAGCACACTGGAACTTGAACCCAAACTCGAGATAACCCACAAGCTTTATCAGCAGAGCTGGGACACATTAGTTCAACATCACTCATCTTGGAACCTGAGTCTCTTTCTCTGTCCAGTGGAATCAATGTTGTTACTCAGTTTAAAGGAGGCAGGTGAGACTGGATCTGTAAACATATAGGATGGAAGTTCTAAGCCCATGTAATCCCTACTGTTATTAAAATCAGTTGAGGGGCTGGAGAGATGACTCAGTGGTTTAGTTGCTCTTCCAGAGGCCCTAAGTTCAAGTCCCAGGAACCACATGGTGGATCACAACCATCTGTAATCTGATGCCCTCTTCTGGCCCACAAGGATACATGCAGGCAGAATACTGTAAAAGATTTAAACAAATAAATAAATCTTTTTCAAAAAATCAGTTGAGCTTCTTAATTCAAATGCTTTTAGAGTGTAGACCGGGTACCAGGTACCATGGCCAACACTTGGGTTTCAGGAGGCTGAAGTCTGGAATACTCAGATGAAATTTCTTTTGGATGATCCCCCAGAACTAGTTGATGTAGACATGGTCCATCAACCTTGAGTTAAGTTCCCATACCAGATGAGTCCCAGTTTCTGCTTTTCTGCAAATTCATGTCCATCTTTGTTTAGGGATAGAAGAACGCCAAAAGCGGCGGGAGTCCCAGAACACAGCCATGCATCTTCACAGTCTGGGTCTGCTGTTCTTCTCACTCCGCCAACAAGCCCTGCATGAGTCGCTTTGACATTTTGTTTCTCTCTAAAAGTAGAGGAAGGTCTGTAGTCGATATATTCCTATGGCATATGCTTGAGATGAACTTGTAAGCTTTTACCAAGTGTTATACATTGAATTGTGCCCCTCTTCCAAATTTTAAGTGTGGAAATCCCGACTCTCTTAAGTCTTTAAAGAAAATGGCCTTATTTGGAAATAGTGTGATTGCAGATATAAGTAGGTATGCTGAAATGAAGTTATTCAAGAGTCAGATGGATTTCTAATCCAATGCATATTGACTTTATAAAAGAGAAATTTTGCGTTGAGAAATGCATAAAGGAGGAGTAGCATGTGGTGAGAGCAGACTGGGGTGGGGAGGGCGGGTGGAGAGAGTATAAGAAATATCAGCAATTGCAGGCAAACCACCAGAAGCTGAGAAACAGCGTGGTACAGGTTCTCCTTCTGCATCCCTAGAGAAAACCAATCTAGTTGATACCTTGATTTCAGCCAGCTTCTGGGATAGTGGAGAGTAAATTACATTTGTTCTAGCTTCCTGTTCTGTGGTAGTTGTTCTAGCAGTCCTAAAAAAAAAAAAAAAAAAAAAAAGTGTAACCCTATGATATACCATCACTATCACAGGGAAAAGAAAAAATGTAGCTCAAGTAAAAAATAAAAAAAACAATATTTTATTTGCTTCTCCATTTGTGCAAGTAATCCGTTATGATTTCCACAGAAAGCAGAGCTCCATTTTAATGGCATTAGCAATTAATTCCCTCTTCTTCCAAAAGACTGTCTGAATAGCACAATGTTTTGACTTACAGCTTGAGAAACTTAACACTTCATGAAAAACTTCTTACTCATGCCGCTATATATAGCCAGAGATGAGCACAGCCTTTGCAAATGGAGCCACTTGCACGTGGAAGTCACGGTGTTTGCAGACTCCCTCCTGGATTCAAGAGTCAGCACTTCTCACCACGTATGTCTCCTGCATTCTGAGGCAGCCTCAGCAGGTTCCAAGAGGTTGCCTTGAAGACCAGGCTCTATGTAGAACAGTAGTGACTCTGAGGACCCAGACTCTGTGTATATCACTTATTACAGAGAAAGAAACCCCAGGCAAGAGAAAAGCGATCTGGGTTATCTGAAAGTAAAGTAGAGGGCATGTTTAGTTGGTGACAGATAATTCATTGAGAGGCCATCATCCAAATTTTCAAAGTGAAAGGCAAACAAATAAATAGAAAAATAATTCACATGTGTTTCTGATTAAAAAAATAATTTTGCTTTTAATTAGTGATTTTGTGATAAGAGATATTGCTACTAAAGAAACGACAATTATTAAATCTGATCTGGGCAACTAAGCCCTAGAAGTTATAAATTAATTAGATAATAGGAAAAACCTATGCAAATTACCGAGTCAAAGGGTTTGGTTGGTTTGCTCATGTTCTGAGCAGAGACAAACGGAATGAGCCAAATCTTTGCTACCTTGGGCAGTTTTTAATCTTTCTTTACGGGAAAAGGGGGTGGGGAAGCCCTTAAGGAGAAATTAGATGGGGAAAAAAATCTCTAAACTCAAAGTTAGCACACAAAGGTAAACTAATGAGGTCTTTCCTATGCCTGTCTCCACTTCTGAGGAGGCTGTTATTACAGAAATCTTAGGGGAGGCAAAATATGATCATCTAAGAGTGTCTAGTGCTAACATACTTCCTGTGATTTGAAAATGATCAGAACTCTATATTGGATAAAATCCGTCTAAAGTAGCCTCAGACTCAGTAAAATCAGATGAAAGATGATAGAGTTTGTCCCCTAAGCGAGTGTTCCACTTTGCTTTCTTTTGGTGTGAAAAACAGAATGACCAAAAGCAACTCGGTGAGGAAAGGGTCTATTTTATCCTATAGCTTATAGTCCATCACCAAGGGGAATCAGGAAAGAAGCTCAAAGCAGGGACCGACGTAGTGGGGCTATGAAGGAATGCTGCCTAGTGACTAGCTCCTCATGGCTTGCTGTTTCCTTTCTTATACACCTTGCAACTTCTTGCCCAGAGATGGCACTGCCCACAGTGAGCTGTGCCCTCTCACATCAACTATCAATCAAGAAAAGCCTGAAGTCAACCTGGTGGAGGGAAGGCAATTCCTCCACTGAAGCTCCATTTTCCCCGATTACTGAGGTCTGTGTCGAGTTGACTAACAAACCAATAAGAACAGAAAGTGACTTTAAAGTGAAATAGGCAAGGCTGCACATGGGGGCCCAGAAGGAAATTATTATTTATCTAGCTATCTGGCATCTACTTGAGTGCTTATGGGTGCTATATACTATGCTGAGACATGAGGATATAATTGTGTGGATCAGCAGAAGATAAGTGTCTATGCCATCAGGGATTTTGTAGTCAAAAGGAACAGATGGACAGCTCAAAGTATCTGAGGACAGCTTATGAAGAGTTATGTGTAGAAAGGTAGACAGAGCTCAAGAGAAAGAAACAGGAACAGGGGAGGATCCTGAACCTCCCCAAAGTAGACAGCTACCTCCTTCATGGAAGAAACAGATCCCCCAAACAAGAAGAGTAACCACTGGACTGAGTGTAGAAGGATCCTCTACAAGAAGTGTGGCCAGGGAAGAGGAAGGAAGCCAACCCTTATCCCTAGCTCTGTACACTTGGTGGATGGTTGCTGGTGGTATTAATGCCCAGGAATCTCTCTCCTCTCACCGTCCAATACTCTTCTGATGTCCCTCTGTGACCAAATGCCATTAGAAGACAGAATTTGGGATCCCAGTGGATGTATTTGATTCTGTCAGCCTCCTAGAGGATAGAGTAGAGATGGTTTAAACAGTGATTCCAAATATGTGCAATCTACAGAATAGAGAGGGAAGACCAGGAGTATCATCAGCAGTGAAGGAAGGTCATCAGAGAAAGTATTATTTAAGCAAAGTCCTAACATATGTGAGGTTGTGAACTAAGTTGTTAGCCAATAGAGAAATATTCAGACTGGTACTTGGCCAGCCAAGGACCAGCAAAAAGGTCAATGTGGCTAAAACCGAACAACCCAAGGTATTGTATCTTTTAAAAGCTAGCAACATGTGCATGAAATTTCTGAATGAACGTTTGTACAGGGGAACTAAATACAGTCATTTCGTCTTCACTGATTGCATCACACTGCCCAGATTTTTGCTGCCACTGCCTTTAAGAAATCCATTATTACATGACAGACGGTACAGCGGCAACAAAGTTCTGTTAGTCCAGTGACCAACTTCACAGACCAAGATTAGCCCAAAGCCACTCCACAGAACATCAGCCTGAGTTCACGTCTCCATAGACCCTGCCCAGTGCTTGCTTCCCGAATTATCCTCCCCTCTTGCTTTATAATGTACTGGAGACCAAGGGCCTCAGTGAGGCGTTCAGTTTTAGCATCCACACCAAGGGAACGTTCGTTGGATACAGACTCTTGAGCACATTCAAATGCAGACAGCCTGTCTTAGAATCTCACCCTCAAAGGTCCACATGAAACCTCTAACAAAGGACTCCAAAGTGTAGCAATTGCAAGCGTATGGGCAGATATTCAAACCCTATCTTTTTCTGGCAGGTATTCAAAGCCTGATTGAAGGCAGAGACAGAGTTAAAATTAATTCATGAATGGGCTTGAAAATAGGAGAGTAGATGAGACCATAATTAAAGGTTTTGTTAATTTTTCACAGCTGTGGACTTCAGTATGAGTTGGTTTTAAGTATATTTAGCTAGAAAGATGTATTTTTAGACACAATGCCATGCATGCCTTTGAATCACACAAGTTACATAAGGGTGTAAGGATGAGGAAAAAAACATCAAATGTGTGTCTTAATTGGAAAACAACTAAGAAATGCTATTAAATTGAATATTTAATAAGAATTAATTAAGCAATAATTTTATTAAAAAATAAACTACAGCAGTTACAGTAATCCCAGCTGAATATCAGCAGAAGAAGAAGCATTCTGCCCTGGTTATGTATTTTAAGATATAAGAGCTACTTTCACAGGTTGATGAAGTTCCATGGTAGAATCACAGTATTGGGGTTTTTTCATGTATACTAACAATTTAGTTTCTTTTTCTCCAATTATAAAGCATCTGCTGCTTATGTATTTTTAAAAACTCCTATTTTTATCTCTCAATGTATCCTGAACATCTTTCAGAACTGTAATACTGATCTTTCTCTCTTTTAACAAATTCAGATTAACCATACATTTTCCGTGTTTTCCAAAATAAACATAATATCAACAATGTAGTCAAATCCTCTGTGGCTCTAGTGTAGGTAATAAATTACATCAGTTGGGACCTAGTCAGGAAAGTAGAAACCATGCAATTACTTCAACTGAGATAATTTAATATAAAATAATTGTTTAATCAGACTCAGAAAGGCAACTGATAAAAATAAAACAACTTTCCCAATACAAAGAAGAAAATCACACTGGTGTGTCATGAGAGGAGCAGTGAGCACAAACAGCTCCCCAAGGAAAGGAAAAGCAACACAGAGAGCTCCAGCTTGGACAAGACTCTGGAGGGTGCCTGGTTCTGGTGTCTCCACATGGGTGCCAAGAGGCTAGTGTGGGGAGTGTGGGTAGGAACACTTGCAAAATGGAAACAAGAGCTGTTCCTGGTAGCCAAGGTTCGGGTGATATCCACAGAAGCAGGAAGCAGATGGGAAGGAGCTGGTCCTTCACCAGAGCATCAGCTCCTGGAGTGCTTTTATATTTTCCTGTAGGCAAAGTGTGTGGTTGGAGCCCAAGGAGGCAAGCTGGCAAATCAGCGATGCTGGTGTCAAAGCCCTGTGCCAGCATCTGAGGCATGGTGCCATGCCGAGTTGCAAACTGAAACAGAGAACTTCACTGTGGGGGCAGTTTCCTTGCTAAGTCCAAACATCAGAAAGAAATTCCAAAACCCAAATGCAATGGTAGCTCAGCTTCCCGGATCCTTTTTTCTTGAAGATCTAAAGGGCAATTACCTGTGGCAACAAGCATCTGCTTGAAGGTGACTCTGCTTATGCTCCACCAGGGTCTCCAGTGGTGAATCTAGATGTGAAGGTCTAACGCCTTCCATCTTTGCCCTCTACCCTAAATTTCCTAAGCATTCCTAAGGAAGACCTCCAGAATGCTTCACCTTCCCCTAGGAACAAAACCAACCTTAGAAGTGGACATGGTCTTAAGTGGATTTGCAAGCATTTTAAAGTTCTCAGAGAGGTGTATGCTTTCAGCACTGCTTGCTGAAGCCCCCTGTGACCACCAAATGTGGCGAGTACATTGTGGCCTCAGCAAATGGCATTGCTGAGAGAGGCCTGAGCAAAAGTACAGGAAGTCTCCAGTGCCAAAGAGCTGATGCCTTCATCTATGTGCTGCAAAGAAAGCCCTGCACTGTTAAAGCTTGTTGCACAATTGTACCCTCCTTCCAAAAGGACTCCTGTCTCACATTAAGAATTCAGACTATAATGTCATATTAAGTGAAGTTAAACATCTGCCTGTTTGCTGGGAGAATAATTTCCCTGAGTATAATGTGCCTTTACAATTGAGTAGGAATATTTACACAGCACTAATCTAGTCTGCAAAGAGACCCACAAGGTCATGTCTACACTGGCGGGAACATACACTCTGTTTGCAGACCACAGGTAGGTGAGCTTCAGTCGGATTTTATGAGACTCTCCCACTCATTGTTTGGAAACAGTTTGGGCTGTTTTCAGTCTTTTACCAGTATGCAAAGAAATATGGCTCAAACAGTCTAGATAAAAGTCTTTGTTTATTTTCCCCCACATAAAGACGTATCTCAAAGTTAAGATTTTTTTATTATAAAATAAGCCTAGCGGCCTCTACGAAATGAGGTGAAGGCTATATACAAAATGCTTAACTACATTCTAAAGGAAAAATAAAGAAATGTCATTTTGACCCAATAAAACCATTAATCATTGTCACATTCTTACCGTTTTTATTTTAGCTTATCAATCTTTTACTTCCTTTTCTCTTTCCATGGATTGTATATGCATATTGGCCTATATGTTGGTAGATATTTGAACACAAGTGGGGGTTCCAAATTTGATGTTGGGAACATTCTTTGGTTGCTCTTACACTTTATTATTGGAGAAGGGTGCCTCAGCGAAACTCAGCTCACACCACTTCTACAGCTGGTCTACAAAGTCAGCTTGCTCTGTCTTCCAGTCTGGAATTACCAGGTTGAATACCACACCCATTTAGTATTTTATGGGGATTCTAGAGATTTGAAATCAGGTCCCCTTGCTTGCCTGACAAGTGCTTTAAACAAATGAGCTATCTCTCCCCAGCTCTCAATTGGTTTTCCTTTCAGTAAACATAGCTCGATTGTTTTTGATGGCAGGGAAGTATAGGAGAGCAATTGTAAGTGAACAGGAATGATGGAGACCGTCTGTGGGGTGGTGCCGTTCACTCGGGTTTATTTCAGGGCACTTGGAAATTATTGGTTCCTCATTCATTCGTCAGATAATTGACGTGCCGCCTTTGTCAAACTGAGTTGTGAAGAAATACTAAGATGTCAAAACATGATTAGTGAAAGGCATAGCCTAAGACAAGGCATATGGCAGACGCTGGGCACAGCAATGAAGGTACCGTATAGTAAGAAAGTAACATAATAAGGCAGAAAGGGACATTGAGGAAAATTCTCCAAGTAAGTAATACTGGTTTGTGGCCTTGAGAATGGCTGAGACTTGAGTGAGCAGACAGACACACTAGGCAAAGAGCATGGGTATGGAGAAGAGAACGTCCCAGAGCACGCTGGACATAGCCAACCCCTCCTTCATCTGGAGACCAAGTATATGAAGAGTAGTAGGAGAGACACCCCAGAAGTAGACCGTTGCCAGACAGGGGCAGGGCCTAGAGAGCCAGACCAATGGCAGTGAGGAGCCACTGGAAGGTCTCAGTCCCTAGAGATGCTGAAAGTATCAGATCCAGTAGGTGGGAGCAGTTGGAATTGATGCCAGGAAAGGGAAGTGAAAACCATGAGCTGTAAGAACTCTGAGTGGATTATTTCTTTAGACTCAACAGAAGGTTAAAAGGTCCACTTAGAGAATGGGAAGCCCGAAGAGACTGCATTCTGTAGCTGTCAGCCCTGAGTGCTGTCTCTCCTGCCCTCAGGGTCCTTGCATCAAGATGTATGTCTTTGTCTGGAGTTCTGTGTCAGCTGGCCTCGAGATCAGAGTTGGTGACCTGTTAGTCCTTTGCACCATACGCTATTTATTTATTTGTGTATTCTTCTCTCGTATATTACATCCCAACGACAATTTCACCTCCCTTCTCTCCTCCCAGTCCATCCCCACCAGATCCTCTCCACCTCCATTTTCCTTCAGAAAAGGGCCTCCCTCACAAAGATATCAACCAAACATGGCATATCAAATTGCAGTAAGACTAGGCACCTCCCCTCATATTAAGAATGGATAAGGCAACACAGTAGGAGGAAAAAGGTCCCAGAAGCAGGCAAAAGTGTCAGAAGCAGGTACCACTTTCACTGTTAGGAGTCCCTCAAAAACACCAAGCTACACAACTGTAACACATATGCAGAGGGCCTTTGTTTCTTGAGTCTCTAGATTTTTGTCAATTTTGACTCCTTCATTTATTTTCTACCTTCTCTGCTATCAATTTTTTTATCTATTATAATTCACCAAAAGTATGTTCATTCATTCATGGTATATAATAGGATGTTTTGGTAAGGATATACTAATATATGCTCATTTTTATATCTGGAAAACACAAAACCTACTCTCAGCAACTGCCAAGCATACAACTTCAGTCCTCACATTGCACAGTAGCTCTCCAGCTCCTCCCTCTCTCTGAAATTTGATAGCCTTTGACTGTTGAATGCCCCCCCACACACACACACTCCCACCCCAGCTCATGGGAACCATCTCTCTGCTCTCTGTTACTAAGAGTTCAACATATAGGTCAGATGACATAATACACGTCTGTCTTTCTGTGCTAGGGCAACTTCACTGAAAAGAACATCCTCCTATCTTTTTTAGGATGGTTTGGGAATGGTGTTCATCTCCCTTTAATTTCTGGTCTAACACATGTTTCAAGCATGTCTCCATCATCCTGTGAGTGTGTGTGTGTGTGTGTGTGCTTGTGTGTGTGCATATGTCTGACCAAAGAGGCCCATGAATAGTATAGACATTGTAAGGTATGTGATCCCTGTCTAAGGAAGCTTGGCCCACATGGGAAGGAAAGTGAGGGAGGAAAAGAGACTTACCTAGAAGGCAAGGGAAAGCTGTGGAAAACCGATTTAGCCTCGCTCAACATTTTACAGAATGCTAGCTTCACTAAGTAGTTTTTTCCCCCAATCTTTTGATGACAGTCCCAACAAATGAGATTGCTAATCCCTATGTTAAACAGCAGAACGAACTGGTGAGAGGAAAGATGGAGCAAACTCAGTTTAGAGAAGCTTACCTCCCCCTTCAAAAGCCCCAGCAGTCACTTGGTTCAAGACCCTGGGATCCACTCACTTTCTTCTATCTCAGTCCAGGAAGAGTCCACATTGGCTCATGTGGAATCTAGTACTAGAGAACACAGCCAGATGTGTGTCATTGCTTCTTACTTTACTTCAAAGTGATAGGAAGGCCTAAGGTGTCTCAGCAGGGACAGCACCCCTTCTTTCATGGAGTCCCCAGGGAAGTTAATAGTCTGAGCCTCAGGACTCGACTTCCTGACACACTAAATGCAGCTTCTTTCAATATCAAGCATCCTCTAAGCCTTTCTGTTGTTTGTTTCCTTCTCTTTGGTTTCTCATTGAG
This sequence comes from Ondatra zibethicus, assembly GCA_004026605.1. Taxonomy (NCBI): domain Eukaryota; kingdom Metazoa; phylum Chordata; class Mammalia; order Rodentia; family Cricetidae; genus Ondatra; species Ondatra zibethicus. The sequence goes on along the minus strand of PVIU01008978.1, from coordinate 33,093 downwards.
ATTAGATTCCTTAGCCAATTAGGATGAAAATCAGCCAATTAACTAAATCCCTATTAACTTCTCATGTCCAAGAGCAAGGATGAAAGAGAAGAATCCTCCACAGTGTAGGGAGAAGTCCCCTGTCCCCTTTGCAATTGCTGACTATAACCACTGCTGACTCTCTCCTTTCTTACAAGGGGGAAAACTATTCACATGCATTTTATTTTATACACACCTAGATCGTTCCAATTGGTCCAGAAATTAGAGACGTGGGTACATGGTACATGATAGATCTCATTTACCCTTTCCTTGCCAGTGAAAAGAGAAAGGATGAAAAAAATAGCAGCAATTTAACATAATATAATAACAGTAAGATGCATTTTGTTCCAAATAAATTTTTCATTGTGAAATTGCTCACTTGCTCATTGTCAAAATCTTAGAGCATCCAAAATCACTTGGGCTCACTGATGTTAATCTATAATTTAATCACTCTCTAGGGATAAGATCTGATGAGACTGGACACAGTGTTATCATTCATGACTTCATGACATGGGTGACTTGTCACTAAGGGGCAGGAGACAGACAGATAAGCCAGGTGAAGAGAGCTTGGGTAGAGTGTTTATTTAGTGGGAGAGGGGGAGTAGAGAAGAAGAAAGAGGGAAAGAGAAGACAGAAAGGGGAAAGGGGAGAAAGGGAGGAAGAAGGAAGTGAGCAGAAGCTGCCTCTCCAGAAGAAGGGTGGGCAGAGAGAGAGAGAGAACAGGGGTTAGAAAGGAGGCGGGAGATCCCCTTGCCTCCTCTGAGAAGGGGGAGATTGGGAGTGGGCAGGGCTTGTCTCTTAAAGGGACAGGGTTCCCAGGTGACAGGCCAGGACAGCAGATTTACTTTTACAACACACAGTCACAGTGGTATGGCCTTAGACTAGACAGTTTCTATCCAAATTCTGGCTGTGTTTATTACCTACATTGCACATGGTTTCATATATTTGAGACAATATTCTACATTAACAATGGTTATGTAGCTAAAATTTATGCTAATGACTGCACAAATATTCTTAATGTGGGTGTATCTAATTTATTAAACCATTTTCCTGGTATTGTACATTTCTATTAAATTCAGTTCTTCATTATTATAAAGTACGTCTGTGCATGAATCATTTTTGGTTTTCAAATACAGTTTATTGTTTCTACATAATGATGAATGTAGACACTCTTCTACTAAAGTGGGAGTGGCTACCTCAAATACAGACCATTGAAAAGTACGGTCCAGTGGCTGGCAGTGTTTGTTTGGGGGCCACACACTGGGCCCAGTATCTGATGAGAAGATTAGTGAATCCAAGTAGAAGATATTCTTGGTCTGCCTGCTGGTGAGCCACCCTGGGAGCTGACTAGTAGTGTTAAAATAACACAGGATGGTGAGTAAGAAACATCCTCTAGGACTGTTTTCTTTACAGTGGGAGGAGTAGGAAATGCCTCCCATCTAAAGATAACCTTTTACTTCTCGGGATGAGAATGCTTGAGAAACCTTAGCCAAGGGCTGTTTGGTGCTCCAGTTTCATGACATTACTGTCATAAAATACTCTGACCCAAACAACTTGGGGGAGGAAAGGATTTGTTTTGCACTCCCAAGTGACACTGCATAATAGAGAGAAGTCAAGGCAAGAACCCAAAGCAGAAATTATGAAGTAATGCTGCTTGCAGGCATATTCTTTAGCTCACTTTCTGGCCTTTGTTAACAAGGTTTTCTTTAATATATATAAAGCCTGGGAACACCTGCCCGAGGAATGGTGCTGCCCGCAGTGGGCTAGGGCCTCCAACATCAATTAAATCAATTAATAATCAAGATTATCCCTCACAGACATGCCCACGAACCAACCCCATCTAGGAACTTCCTCAACTGAGACTTCTCTAAGAACTCTCTAGGCTGCATCAAGTGATAATTAAGGCTACCTACCAACAGGATCCTCTCTCATGCCACAGGATGGGAAGCAAAACTCAGGTATTTGTTTCTCCCTTCCATAGCCATCAATTCGTAAGGGGCATGGCTTTCTCTTCAGCTCTGTTAGTGGTGAGAACACATTGGCAACCTGGTAAAGCTGGAATACCTTCTTCCTTCCAATAGATGTTAATTCCATCCGCTGCTTTTGTAATAATTTCATCCACTCCTGTTGTTTTGGCCCATGAACCATCTTTCTCAGAAGCACCTGGGCTTCCTATTGAATAGTATAAATGGCTGAATCACACCCACCTAAGATTTTGTTAAGCAAAATCTGTGGTGTGAGCCCAGCTGTTCCTTGTGATAAATGTCCCATATGATTCTTTTGTATACTATAAATTGAAAATATATGGGATCACCTAGTGGTGAAAGGCACAGTATGTAGACTCTGGTGCCAAAGTGTCTAGCTTTGAACTCTTCCTTAACTGCTTTTTAGCTATATTCTTAATGCAATTTACACCAACTCCCGGCTACTCTGTCTCTTCAACTAAAAAAAGGAGATACTAAAAATACCCACACCTTAGTGTTGTTGTGAGGATTCGATGAGCTAATATATACTTATAAATACTTATAAAGCAGCCCAGAATGGGCTTAGTGTTTACTAAATGTTAAGTCACTGAAGCACAATATCACACCAAGTTGCTTCTGAGGACAACAACTTGAGATTCAAAGGACAAGACCTTTGACCTTCTAACCATCTTTCCTAGCTATTTCTTCATTTCAAATAACCTCCTTCATTATTTCCTCCCTTAATTAATGCTTCCATTGTTTCTAGCATCTTGTTGTGTCCTAAAATGAAAGTTTCATTGCTACATGATGGCTTAGTTGGCACACTTTGGAACTATCAGTAATCCATCAGCTCTGCTTGCTTTGGGAGGAGGGGAGGATTTTTGCTTCCTGATTCCTAGATCAGAGAAATGTGAAAAGCTGATAGGAGTGAAAGCGAGCAACCAAATGCTGGGTTCTCAGATACTACATAATGTGCTACAGGTTGAGCATCCTTAGTCCAAAAATCCAAAATCCAAATTGCTCTGAAATCCAAAGCTTTGGAAACATCAACATGGTGTTCAAAGGGTTTTAGATCAAGAACACTATTCACTGGAGATTGTTAGATCAGAGAAGCTCAAATGCTGACATCTATGTAGATTTTTTTTAAAGTCCTAATGACTTGGATTCTCAAGATTTTTTGATATGGAGTTTTTGCCTGTGCTAAATCCAGGAATAGTGTGTTCTGCATGCTTTGTGAATGGGCTCTATCAGCGATTGCAAAAATCAGGCCCCCTCTGATTCACAAAGGCCTCCCAATGCAAAACATGAGTAAATACAGGAGTAGATACAGGTCACTGGCAGAGGGGAGCAGTCCTTGTGGTTAACAGGTTGTGGAGGCACAGGCCACTTTTAAAGACAACTTTTCAGGATGTGGTCACTGCTGATTAAATTACAGATCAGCCCCTGCTGAGTCTCCTAAGCATCTTGGCCTTTCAAACTCAAATGCTCTTTTAATCTCTTGTCACCATGAACTGGTGTTTCCTCAGGGCAGTTTGAGTTCTTCTCAGTGAGAACCAGGGGGCTGCCAACTGTGATGAGAAAGCTTCAGCTTCCCAGTATTTCAAAAAAAGGCAATGGTGGGCTTTAATGTCTGGAGCCATTGATTTGAGAAAATCTTCTAAGCAGGATCAGTCACTAAAAGAAGGGTTATTTCAGATCAGCATGAATAACCTTTGGGAAGCTTTTGGGGGTCTCGTAAGGAGGCTACAAGTTGAAGTGTGGTTTGTTAAGCACCTGACTTTCTGTTTAGCAAGCGACAATAAAGAGAAAGGACAGCATCCCTGCTATCTGTGTGAGCAAGCATTACAACAAAGATGTACTCCTTTTATTCAGAACATGAACTTAGGTTGTTCTCTTGCCTGAGGAGCAAAATTATACAAAAATTCAGAGACCCTACTGGGAGATCATTGGTCACTGATAAGCATATTGCTATGTAAACATGAATAATTAAAATGCCCAGAATGGCAGTGCTTTACAAAGCACTTCCACATTCATTTGTCATGGATTCTTTATATGTAAATGAGAAATATCTCTGAAAGTGTGAACATAACCAGAGTATGTTGGCAGTTTTTAATTATTTCTTTTATCCTTGAAAATATAATACAATTACATCATTTTCCCATTCTCTTTCTTCCCTCCAAACTTTCTCAAGACACCTTCTTGCTCTCAAATTCATGGCCTCTTTTTTTCATTAATTGTTGTATATCAATATGTATTCCTAAATGCATAAATGCAGCCTGCTCAGACTGTATAATGTTACTTGTAGGTATATTTTCAAGACTGACCATTTGGTACTGGATAACCAATTGGTGTGTTCTTCCCTGGCAAAGAATTTTTCTCCCTCTGTCTTTTCGAAGTGGTACCATTAATCTTCTTTTTCCCCTGATCCGATCATTTAGTGCAGGTTTAACCCTGTTTTCTGTGTTTAGTACAAGGATGCATCAATTGACCTTCCCAGGGATATGCAGTTGTCCTCAAGATATGTAGGAGATTGGAATACTCCTGTTCTTATTGCCCCACCTCTACTTCCTGGGGTTTTCCCACCTATACTTCCTGCCTGGCTAATGGCCAATCAGCGTTTATTTAAAACATAATTGACAGATATAGAATTGTTTTCCTGCATCCGCATCCTTTAGCTCTTTCCCCTCTCCTGCCTGGACCACTGAAGAAGCAGGATGTGACCTTCCCTGCTGAGAAAGGTACTGAGCCATGTGGCTGACATAGATACGGATAATGGGCTATATAAGTTATAAGAGCTAATACGAAGTCTGAGCTAATGGGCCAATCAGTTTATAACCTTAAAAAAAATATGTAGGAGATTGGTTCCAGGATCCCTATTGGATACTGAAAGCCTCATGCACTCAATTCCTTATATAAACTATTCTCATACAATGTCCTCATACATTTGAATACATTTTAAGTTGTCATGCCCAACAAAATATATAAATGTCACATGAACCATTGTGCTATTGTGTATTGTTAGAGGTAATAACACCAAGAAGGCTTTAGATATGATTATAGACATAGATATTCTATATGACTGAATTACCATAGAGCTAACTACATGGTGAGTGTCAACAATTATGTATTTTTTTTCTAACATTTTCACTCCACAGTAATTTGAATCCATGGGCACAAAATCTTCTGATTTAAATAAAGAGCTGAGTTTGACCTGACAGTGGTGGTATATACGTGTTTGTGCTCCAAGACTCCATAATGGCATGAAGATTGTGTCTCCTGATGCCTCATGAAGATAAATTAGCTCTGTTATCTTTGATAGAGATAAAGAAATGACCTAATATGTGTCAATCTCAAGACAGATTGGAACAGCTGTAGACATCTGTAGGGCTACACAAATGTGAATGCAGTAGCAAATTTCAAAAATTGAAATAGTCATTGCTGGGATTGACTGTGAGGCTGACTCAGCTGATCCGCACATACGTCTAGGCAGTAAGGCTTGCATTATTATTTTAATCTTTCATTATTTGCCCAATTTTGCCATTTATATGAAAGTTTAATTTACATGCATATTTAGAAAGTGTCAGAGTTGAGAGAGAAGGAAAATGAAATGTTTACTGACACAATAGATTGAGGACGATGTATTCTAAGACACCCATGTACTTGGCAAGATTTTTAAAACTTACCAGATGTTTGATTTGTAGAAATTCATTCCCTGATGCTCCCTCACCCTCAACTTTTAGAACTCCCAGTGGCTGAAAATCACCTATTTTCAGAAGCTCTGCTATTTTTATCTGATAGTTATTTCTCACACCCCAGATGGCCTCAGAGTTACTAGTATGATCTCCTAGAGGCCAAGGGTATTCAGCTCTTGGAGAAACTTCAAGTGTGGCATGTGGTTATCCAGAGCATTGCCCTACTCATTTTCTTCAGGTTGAGTAGGTGGAGATAATAAATTAATGGGTTAGTATAGGAACACACTTTGAAATATTATTCTCTTTGTGGTTATGACTCTCAGCTTCAACAAACTAATTTCAGATTTTATCTGGAGCACCAGTAATCACACAGGACTAGAGAAATTACAAAATGTAATCTAATAAGGCTTAACACAATTATTAGGCTAAACTTTAAGCCAGAGACAGAATCACAAGGATTTAATGCTTACTCACCCCTTTGCTAAATTCTCAAAAACAAATCATCTGATTTACTATCATTTATTTATTTATTTATTTATTTATTTATTTATTATTTTTGTGACAGTCTGTATAGCCCTGGCTAGAATTATCGATGTAATTTTATAATTACCATTCCCAATGGCTTTGATTTTGAGAAAGAGTAATGCTGAAGAGAAAGGGTGGATGGGGGTGGGCAACTCAGTCTATGCTGTGGCTTTGCAACACATGTGAGCAGAATGAAGGTGTAAATTTAACCTGGATTTAAACTGCCAGTTCAGCTACGCAGTAGCCCAATGTTCTTTCATGAGTTACTCAACTCTCTGAGCTTCAATTTATCACAGAAAAAAAAAATGTCTCAAGTAGTATCATCTTGTTTGATCATAGCAATGAGTAATTTTATGCAAAGTGATGTGATCTCTCCAGACTACCAAGTCACCCAACCTGTAGATTGAGCCGGCTGTGATTTCGGTTGCTAATTTTGTTTAAATTATTTCATTTAATTTTTTGAAAGTATAATAAAAATTGCATCATCCCGCTCCCTTTTCTCCCCTCCCTCCAAACATTCCTATATATTTCTCTTGCTCTCTTTCAAATTCATGGCATCTTTTTTCATTGTTGTAACATGCATATATGTATATGTGTATATATTTATATTCCTAACTGCAACCTGATTAGTCTGTATAATGTTACTTGTACATATGTTCTCAAGGCCAGCATTTGGTATTAGATAACTAGTTTTGTGCTATTCCCTGAGGAAGACTCTTTCTTCCACTCTCAGCATTCCTTAGTTGCCTGTAGTTCTTGGTATAGGATTGAGGCCTCATGGACTTCCCCTGTCCACATTATCATGTCTATTGTTGTCCTTGTTCAGCTTATGTTGAGGCAATCATGTTAGTGAGACTTTAATGGGTGTTGCTTCCTGCTAAGAGCATTTCAGTAAAACCACAACTAATCAAAATGCAGAACTGCAGAGCCCAGGTTCCAACTGAAACATCTTCAATATAACTCTAGAACCTGAGACTCAGTAATCACTGGGTAAGAGGGGGCAGAAAGATTATAAAAGCCAGAGGATTAAAGGTGTTGCTCTGAAAGTGTGTGTCTCCTAGGCTTTTCTGTTGCTGATTGTATTGCTTTGGCTTTTACTGTGGCCTTAAAAGATAAAAAGTACTCATGAAGACATTCTGGTTTACATATGAGGCAACTGATGCTAAAAAGAAAGTAATCCGTTGATGCCTGTCAAGTCCAGAGGATAGAAAGGAAACATTTCACAGCAGAGGAGAGCAAAGGATCTGGAGCCAGCTCTGCATCTCGACTCTGCCACCTGCCAGTTTCTGTGTATACGGGGAAGTTACTTCACATCTCTGTGTCTCAGCTTCCCATCAAACCTGAAAGAGGCGATGCAACAGCGAAGTCTACCTTATATATTATTAAAGGAGAGCAGGTATTAAAAATACTTGGGGCAGTGTGTGGCATGGGGCAAGTGCCCCACAAATCAGGACCTGAGCTCAGCTCCCCTGTGTCAGTGCCATCCTCTCCACCTCATTTCTCTATTAAAGCTTCTCTGGGTAGTGTTCTCTATGAGCGACAATGTCTCCAGGAGTCCTTGGAGAACAGGGCTGGCATTGTTCTCTATCAGGTATTGTTCAAGTATATAAATATCTACATTACAGACACAGGCTTGGTAAGTTTTGTGCTCCCGAGAACATTGCAACTCTTCAGGGCTTGTACAAACGCCAAACCTGGAAAATTTCCCCGGAGGTCAGGTGTCTGGGGTAGTATAGTATAGGAGGGAAATAGAGCAAGCTTTCCTAAGCAAGAAGACTGAGCCAATAAATTACACAAATATTATTATACTCAAACAGCATAGCATTGACAGAAGGTTATACAAATAGAAATGGGAACAAATAATATATAACTTGCTCCTGGGGCCTGGGGAGATGGCTTGCAGCACAAATGTGAGCATTAAAATTTAGATTCTCAGCTCTCGTGCAATTTCCAGGCAGCCATGGTGGCTTTTCCAGTGCCAACATATAGGAGGTTGAGACAGGGTATCCTCAGAGAAAGACAACTAGGTAGATAAGCCAGATCAATGAGCTATAAATTCAAGCAAGAATCAATATATAAGGCAGAGAATGATGGCCGAAACAGCCAACATCCAACACTGACCTCCTCATGGATATGCACATATACTCATATGCACCCCACACAATGTACATACATATGAATATTGGTATACATATACTATATATGAATGTATGTGCTAAATCAATAAATATTTCTAGCATTGTTTAGCTACTTTATATCGCTATGAAAAAGTACCATGACCAAAAGCAACCTAGGGAAGAAAGGGTTTATTTCCTATTACAGTTCCACATCACAGTTCATTATCAAGGAAGTCATGGCAGGAACTTAAGGCAGGAACTGAAACCAGGACCAAGGAGGAGCCTGCTTTCTTAGACAAACCTGGGCCCTCACACATCAATCACTGTTCAAGAAAATGCCTCACAGAGTTACTTGTAGACCAGCCCAATGGGAGCATCCTATCAGTCGAGGTTCCCTCTTCCCAGATGACCCTGACTTGTGTAAAGTTGACAAAAACAAACAAACAAACAAACACAAAAAAACAGGCCAACATGGGCATTAGACATCTGTTATACAGGATATCAATGGCACTGGTCCCTGGTATATTTTAACAATCAAATTGTAGATAACATACCAATAAAAGTAATTTAGAAAACATTAAAGAAAGTTTGTAACATAATCTATAGGAGATAAAATCCAAAGCAATAAACCTAATCATATAAAAATTTACCTACATAACAAAATACCAAAAGAAAGGAAAATAGCCAAGTTACAGAATGGAAAAAATATTTATAGTATATGACATGAGTTCATAGCTCTACAAGGCAAATGATACCTAAAAACTGATATAAAAACTATATGTCCTAGAAAAAATGTGGAGGATAGGTTCAGAAGAAAATTGGAAATAGCCACTGAATGTATGAGAACATACTTAACTTCAGTAGTAGTTAGAGGATGCAAATTAAATCAGTGAGATTCCATTTTTACTATCTGATTACCAAAAATAAACAGTGACTAGCATCCACAGAGAGCTATGGAGAGAGTGAGGAAATGAACACGCCATTTCCTGAGTCTGGAGCCTGAGTGTGGAGTCACAGAGCTTTTTAATGTACCCTGCCAGTATCCACTAAAAGACAGCGTGTGGGTACCTGGCCGAACAATACTACCTTTCAGAATCTTTAATACTGAAACAAATGTACCACTACAAAAGAAGAATGTGCTTGAGGCTATTTATCACAGCATTGATTTGAATGCCGGAATAAGATGGAAATAACCTTAAAGTCTTTCATTGAGGGAATGGTTGGGAAATGTAAAGACTGCTCAAGTGACAGATGCTCCCGATCACCTTAAATACAAGGAACAGCTCTATTAGCATCCATGTAGAGCAACACGGATGGAATAATGTTGCTTGAGAAAAGGATAATCTTTTAGAATTTGTATTGTGCATTTGGGCATGTGGATACAAGCACAGTGAATAAGATGAATGGCTCTTGCCTCGCCACCCATGCCACCACTACTAATGGAAGATGATCACCTGTCATTTTCTATTGATTTTTCCTGCAGCTTCTCAGGGTACCACATATGCAGAACTTTGACTTTTTAAAAATTAAGGTAGCGTACAAATTAATGAGTTTCGTTATGGAATTTCCAAACATATATGCAATTAGACTTTGTTCATATTCGGTGCCATCCCACACTGCCCTTCTATGCCCTGCTCTGTCCACATCTCCCCAAGACAGTGCCCTCTTTTAATTTCATGTCACATATATTCCATTACTGTATCTTTCTCTTCTTCTTTCTTCATAATCTTTCCCTCCCCTTTCATAATCCCCTATCTACTCATTATGGGTGGGGAATATAGTTCAGTAATAGAGCATTTTCATGATATGTGTAAGGCCCTAAGTTAAATATTCAGTACCTGAAAAAAAATAAAATAAACAAAACAATCTCAGAAGAGCCATTTCATCTCTTAGAATCACACCCATTTCATATAGCATCCTCTCACAGAATTTGGGGAATGATTAAGCACAATACTTCATGGTTCTAGCACAAAACTAATTGAATGGTGTTTGACCAGTAGGTGAGAGCTTCCTCTCCCTTTGTTTCTCTTCACTCTCAGCTGATGACTTCTCAATGATTCAGGTTGGTTACTACCCTGGAATCAAGCACCAATTGGAGGTGGAAACTGCTGTGTGAACATACACTCTGACAACTTGCACATGCCAAACTGAGAGGATGTTTCCTCTGGAAATAAAATCTTGGATACCATTGCTCACTCCCTCCATCTGTCCAGACATTGAAGACTAGATGCCCCATGGAAACTATGATATCAAGGGGCCAATCTACTTCCCAGACTCCCCACAGAACCGCCTTTGAAATCAAACTGGGTGAGATGGGCCTCTGAAAGCTGCTGCATCTTGCCCTCCTATCTTGTTTTTTAACTATGTTTCTTTCTACCCCAGGAACACTATGAAAGTAGGAGGGGAATCAATGTGCTGATTTCCCAATATCCCTTCTCTTAGCCCCTCTTCCAGCAGTTCCTATTTAGTTGCTATAGATTCAGTAGTGTGTTGGACCTTTTTATTGACACACTCTCAGTCTTTGCAATGAGTCTGTGAAGCAGCTACCATCCTGTTGTAGAGACTGAGAAATTAAAGCTTTAGAAATTTAGCCACATACTCAAGGTTCCATTGTGAGGGCATAGCTCATATTTCTCCTCTGTAGTAATAAGTCTCTAAAGTTAGGGGAGTCAGAAGACCCCATGCCTTAGATGTCAGCAGTTTAAAGGTATTCTGATCTAGTGACACTCCATGTCCGCTGTTAGTACTACTACATTTCTCTGTCTAAGGAAATGCATCAGTATTTTAACTAGTTCTGAGACGTTTAAGTCTTACAACAAAGCCCCTCTAGAAGTACAGCATAGTCTAGTACTAGGAAAAGAGTTTGAGTTGGTTTGCTCCCCTTTCTGTATCTTTGGAAAACAATAATTGTATTGATTTTTTTAAGAATTTTATACACTGTGTCTTAAACACATACACTCTCCCTCCACCAACTCCTCTAATAACCACCTTCTCCATCCTCTCCTCACTTCACACCGAATTTTTTATTTCAAATTTTTTATGAATTTTACATACCAACCACAGTTCCCTCCTCCCACTATCCCCCACCTCCACCCAACCCACCCCTCATCCACCCCTCAGAAAGGGTAAGGCCTCCCATGAGGAGGAGTCAACAAAGCCTGGCACATTAATTTGAGGCAGGACTAAGCCCCTCCTCGCTGCATCAAGGCTGAGCAAAGCATTCAATCATAGGAATGGGTTCCAAAAACCCAACTCATGCATGTAGGTCCTGGTCCCGCTGCCAGGGGTCCCTCAAACAGACCCAGCTAAACAACTGTCACCCACATGCAGAGGGCCTAGTTTGGTTCCATGCAAGCTCCCAGCTGTTGGTCTAGAGTCTCTTAGTTCCCAAGAGCTTTGATCCACAGTCTCTGTGGATTTCCCCATCATGATCTTGACCTCCTCCTCGCTCATATAATCCCGCCTCACTCTGTTCCACTGGACTCTCAGAGCTCAACCAGGTACTTGTCTATGTGTCTCTGCATCTGTTTCCATCAGTTACTGGATAAAGGTTCTATGATGACAGTTAGGGTAGTCATCAATCTGATGATTACAGGGGAAGGCCAGTTCAGGCACCCTCTCCTTTATTGCTAAGAGTCTTAGCTGGGGTCATCCTTGTGGATTCCTCGGGATTTCCCTAGCACCAGGTTTCTCCCTTATGCCATAATGTTTCCTTCTATCAAGATATCTCTTTCATTGCTCTCTCACTCCATCCCTCCCCCAAGTTGACCATTCAGTTCCTTTGCATTCTCATCCCCTCCCTTCTATGGCCCCCACCCCCAGTTTACCCAGGAGACCACATCTATTTCCCCTTCCCTTTTGCCTTCATTGCTCCATCCATTTGCCTGCAAATTTCATGATGCCATTGTTTATTACAGCTGTGTAAGACTCCATTGTGTAACTGTGCCACATTTTCACCTGGAACTTTGAATTTCCCTCAGTTATCTTCTTTTTTATATATCAAGTCCAGTTTGTGTTGTTCAACTAAGTCTTGCTCTGGAATGTGGCGTGCTCTGGAAAGTGGCCTGCTCTGGAATGTGGCTGGCCTACCAAAGACCACATCATTAAAGAAAACTGACTCTTCCTTTCCCAGAAGCTATCAAATACTGAGAGTTCCTTAGATGGTGGTGGGATTTTGTGTTCCCCACCCCATGCTAGGATTTTGTGTAGTTTGAGCCTACACAGGTCTTGTGCATGCTGTCACAACTGTTGTGGATTCATGTGTGTGTGTGTGTGTGTGTGTGTGTGTGTGTGTGTGTGTGTGTGTGTGTATCTGCCTGTTTAGTCCAGAAGATATGGTCTCCCTGATGTTATCCAGCACCCAGGGGTCTTAACAATGTTTCTGTTCCCTCATCCAGGAAGATCCCTGAATCTTTAGGGGAGGAGAGTGATATGTACTCCCCATTTATCACTGAGCCCTCCATGGTTTCTTATTCTCTGAATGTTGAGCAGTTAAGGGTGTTTGAGTCAATTGCCATCAACTGCAAGGAGAAGCTTCCCTGACCAGGGTTGAGAGATGCTCTGATATGTGGGTAGAGTAATAACACATTAGGAGTCATTTTAATACTATATCTATTTCACAGAATAATAGAATCGAGTTCTCCCATATGACCTATAACCAACCCAATCACAGGTTCTTTGCCTCTATAATAGTGCCAGGTATGGGTTACATCTTATGGAGCAGGCTTTAGATCCAATTAGAAAGTGGTTGACAACTCCCATAACATCCACGCCACACTGCACCAATGGATATACTGTGTCAGGCAATTTGTTGTAGTTTTCACGGCCCACAGCTGGCTGAATTTAATGATTTCTTTCCCAAAGAACTATAGTAATGAAAACAGCATGGTACTAGCATCTTCAGTGAATAGTTCTGGTGAAACTGAATAGCTGCATGTAGAAGAAAGAGACCACTAGAGCTTTTACTCACACCATACACAAAACTCAACTCCAAATGGATCAAAGACCTCAATATAAGACCTGATACACTGAATCTGATGAAAGAGAAAGAAGAAAAGAGGTTTGAACTTAAAGACAAAGGAAAGGCTTTTCTCACATGTAGCTTATGCATTAAGACCAACAATTGGCAAATGTGACCTTATGAGACAAAAAGTATTCTGTGCAGGCAAGGACACCATCATACTAGTGAAGAGGCAGCCTTCAGAATTGGGGAAAAAAATCTTTACCAGTTATATATCTAACAGAAGATTAGTATCTAGACTATACAAAGAGCACAAAAAAACTAGACACCAGGAAAAAAATTTAAAATGCAACAAGGAATTCTCGAAGATGAAACACAAATGACTGAGAATATTTTATGTTCAGCATCCTTAGCCATCAGGGAAATTAAGATAAAAGCGCTTTGAGATTTTATTTTGCCCCAAACAGAATGACCAAAATCAAAGAAACGAATGTCAACAGATGCTGGTGTGGATGTGGTGACAGAGCAATACTCATTCACAGCTAGTGGGACTGCAAACTAGGCCAACTATGATGGAAATTTGTGTGAAGGCTCTTCATAAAACAGGAAATGACTCTGCCATATAATGCAGCTGTAGTACTCTTTGAATATACCCAAAGAACTCTATATTTAACTACAGCAGTATTTGCTCATCCATATTTATTGTTGCTCTAGTCTCAACAGCCAGAAATGAAAAGAACTAGATGTCCCATCTTCCAATGAATGAATAATGAAAATATGATACATTTAGTCAAAGGAATATTACTTAGCTGTTAAGAAGAATGAAACTATTAAATCACAGGTAAATAGATGTAGCTAGACACAATCATTCTGAGTGGGGTAACTCGGGCGAGAAAGTCAAATGTCATGTGTCTTCAATCATTTCTAGATAATCACTTGGAATCTTCAGGTGTTGTGCATTCTAATTGAAATACCCATTAGAGGTCGGGAGTTTAGTAAGTGGCCATGCAGTGGAGGGGCTTTCAATAGAACAGAGACAGAACATAGTGGCATAAAGAGTTAGAGGAAAACAGTAGAATAGGAGTTAGATTGGGCAGTGGTGAGAGAGCATGGTGGAGGAGAGACTATAGGAAAGATAACTAATAGTAAAGGCTTTGAAAAAGGAGACTTATGGAAACCTAATACTATACAAGTTCCTAAAATACATGTATCTATAAAAGGAGATTTAATAGAGTTATAGGACATAATAGAGTTATAGGGCTCAATACCCCAAGTAGATACTTCCTGCTAAACATATAAAAACCCCAAGAGTAGGTTACAGTTTTTTCAAGTTGTTGGCCACTGGGGCAAGTCAGACCCCTAGGCATAACAGGCTATTGCCATTACTCTTGGCTACCCTCCAGAATTTAATTGTAAGACCTTACTGCTGGCATCACATAATTCAATCACAGAACATAGAGAAACCAAGCTAGCTATATTCCATGTGCTAGAAGGTGCTATGTGTGTTAATAGAGGAGAAAAGTCATCCTGCTTCTGTATTTAAGCTTTAATGTGCACACACCTCCATTATAATACCTACTGTGTTTTGTTGTAACTATTTACTAGCTTGTCTGTCTTTCCATCCAAGTGAGGGCATTTGATTTATCTTTCCATCCTTGGTTCATTAGAAATGGTCCATTAATTTCTTTAATGAATGCACAAATTAATGATTATGTGTTAAATAGGATATATGCAACTCTTCTGGGATGCCCAAGTGAAAGAGTGTTGCGCTCCCATGTACCATGAATCTTGAGTCCAAACTACATAGAAAGAAGCCAGCAGCAGAGGGATTGTTTCCAGGGCCAATTCCATCCATGAAATAAATCTGCAATCAGAAAGGGGGCAAAGGCCTGAAGCAATGGGTATTTTAACCATGCTCATTAATAACAACTCAAAGCAGATATTTATTAAAGTTGAAAACCACAGAAGGGGAAGAAAATCAACACTGGTGAGAGGAAGAACAGGGGAGAGATATGAATTCTTATTTAAAAAGTATCTGTACATTTTGTAACTATGAAGTAAGGATAGTCATTGAGTGGAAGACTATTTGTGGGACTGAATTCATCATAAATATATTTTGTCCCAATAGTAGTCATTTTCCAAAATTACATTTGCTTTCTTTTGGCCAAAATGTTAGGGGCTTAGCTTATTACTTGAAGGAAAAAAAAAGATTGCCTCAGCTAAGTCTCTTCCTTGCTTCATATACAAGTTGTGCTTTGTAAAGCACTGACTTAATCTGAAGAAAACGCTATTTTATTGGCACATATTTTGAGGAGAATTGTTTATAAAGCATTTAGTTATTTCTGCCTTTGAGATAGAACTTAAACATACCCATATGATAGCATTCAATGAACAACAACAAAAAAAAACCACCCTATGTCCCCAGCTGTTGCCTGTGACCCAGTTTTTTTCCTTCTTAGACTACCCCAGTGGTAATTACCCTTCTCTTGGCTTTGTCCTAGCCAAAGCAGACCTGTGCCTTTCACTCATAAATCAGTCCATGGCAATTCACTCCCTAGTCTAAACTCTTGGTGGTTTTCTGTCACATAAGAATAAGATATAAACTCCTTAGTAGGACTTGAAGAGTCCCCAGACACCTGTTCTTCAAACCAAACCAGCCCTGTACTCTCTCCCTCCTTTCTTCTCATCTGGACAACCAAGTTCAAGTTGTCCTTGATTTCTCTGATCCTTGAATACATTAATCTCTCTACAACCCTTGTTCCCATCTGCCTTGAACATTCTCCTCTCTTAAATTCTTCTGAAACAATATCCTGGTTTTTCAAAGGTCTAGTATATATCATTTCCAACGAAACCATCCTTGACCATTTTGCTTAATAGAATATGTCTTCCATTCCAGTTTTATTCCATGTATAACTCATTACCACCTTAATTGATTCTTAATTTAATAACATAGGTAAGCACATCAAAATTTATCATGTATACTCCCTACTATACCAAAGGATTCCTAATAACAGAAACCATACATGTTTCATTCACTCACAACAAGCCAGAAATCAAGGCACAGTGTGGCACCTAGCAGGTCTTCAGCAAATATTTGCTCAGTGAATTCTCAGTGTCAAGTCTAATATCTGAAATGCCATAGAGTTGCATTTAACAATTTTGAATTCACTATCTTGGATCCATAAGGTTTAACAAGTACATAAGAAAGGTACTGGTCAATTCCAGATGTCTAACACTCTGCCTGTAATAGAATCACCTCTACAAATTCTGCTGGCTCAGGACAAATCAATAGGCAGGATGGCATGGATTTGGAGTATCCTCTTCAAGATGCAAATGCCATCAAGGCAAGTTTTAACTTTCAGTATCAGAGTGGATTCTGCTGATCTCATGCTCTCTAGATTGACCTCTGTTTTGAAAAGATACTCGATATGTTTTTGTGGGGGTTGTCAAATGATATTAACAGATTAAGCTGGATCTTTATTGTTTCAGTGATTTGAACAGATGTAGATAGATTTTGCTTTGGTCTTGCCAAGGTTCCTGATTTAAGCGTTTGAAATCTGAGCAACTCCACATTTTCCATAGCTCACTGCACAGAGAGTCAAGAGACCATTGGGGGTTTGTAGTTCATGGAAAGAATGACAGCATTGCCAAGGGGAGAATATTTTGGCAAGATAAATGCATAGTGGTGATGTAGCAGTTAAATTCCACTGTTTAGTCTCTGTGAAAAATAATTTGCAAAGATATTCAGGTCTGTTGTGTGTTCTAGTTTATATGTAAATTAGAAGAGTGTGTGAAAGAGATGCCAAGGATGATGGAATTCCAATGTTTTCAGACTAGTTGACTATTAATTAATTAAAATAGTTCTCACTCAGTTTCATTTATTTTCCCACAATAAATTGTGTTGGTCAAGCTAGAAAAAGACCACATTAGCGGAGAAGTCATTATCCTCTTTTTTCAAGAGGAAAGTTTAAAATTTGATTTATTGAAATAGCCATAGTGACTAAGCGATGCAGGATGTCCTTCTTTATATGTGTTGCTTTTATTGGCTAATGAACAAAACTTCTTTGGCCTATGGTTGGGCAGAATATAGCCAGGCTGGAAGAGATATAGAGAGAGAGTAGGCGGAGTCAGGGAGACGCCATGTAGCTGCCAAAGGAGAAGGATGCGGTAGAACCTTAGGAACCTTACGGGTAGGTCACAGCCTTGTGGCAGTGCACAGATTGGTAGAAATGGGTTAATTTAAGAGGTAAGAGCTAGTTGGGAATACGCTAGAGTCACTGGCCAAACAGTGTTGTAATTAATGTACTTTCTGTGTGATTATTCGGGTCTGGGCAACCGGGAACAAAAGATTAGTCTCCTTCTAAAACTAAGAGTGAAAAAATTCAACAGGATTTCCAAATTTGAAAAAGAGGAGCAATTCTACTCACATTCTACTACTCCACCTCTGCTTCTGAAGGTGACTCGGGATGCCTGTAAGCCTGAAGGGAGCTGCTATGGAGGTTGTCTACAACCGTGGTCAGAACTGAGGACTCTGCCTAAACCCAAATCCTGTATCCTAGCTCATAGGTGTGATGTAGTTCTACACACCTAAAACAAACCAGTTCACGCCCAAGCTTCAGTGAGCAAGCATTCCTTGTCCTCCCACCCTCCAAGACTATCCTAAGAGACTTTCTCGCAAGACTTTATGCTTGCATAGCTTTTGTAGATCTCTTCTTTGTCCATCTGTCACTCAAGGTCCCTAGAGTGGCTTCCACACTTTAATTCTTCCTTAGCATTCACACTGCTTCTAGTAGCAAGCATGAACTTTTCCTTCTATGGGGATCAAAATCTGGTCCAAGAGCTTCCTAACTGGAGTAGCCTAAACTTTCACTTTTATTGTGTGTATGAGAGAGAGACAGAGACAGAGACAGAGAGGGACGACAGAGACACAAAGAGAGATTGTACATTTAAGTGCAGTGACCATAGAAACCAGAAGAGGGTGTCCTTTGAATCCTTTCAATCTAGAATCACAGACAGTTTGTAAGCAACAAGGGTCCTGGAAACCAAACGTATGTCTTCTGTAAGAGCAGTGCTCTTAACCTCTGAGCCACCTCACCAGGCTCTAGAGCAGCATTCTGCAACAGTATCATTTATTGCCTCTTCCCGGTGCTCTGAAGAGGGAACCCACAATCATGCCACTTCCCCTGACCTCAACATCATTTTCTCCTTGATCCTTTTGTCTGTGGTATCTCGCAGTTGTTCAGTTCCTTTCAAATCCTGCCTTTATCTGACATAGCTGATGTTTGATGTAGTTTCATTTGGACTTTTGCCTTTAAAATTGGTTTAAACTGCCAAATAGACACTGATGTTATTCTTGATTGACCAACAGAGAAATGGAAGCACAACTCTTGCAAAGGTCAGGGCAACAATGAGCTCTGAGCCTCCCTGGGCACATTCCACTGCTTCTGATAGAGCCTTGTAGAGAGAAATATTTTGAGGACTGGACCTTTTGTGGCAATTGGAGTTTTCAGAGCTGATTCTGGTCTTTTCTCTGTGCTTTCTGGCCTCTGCCTAACAGTAAATATGGCTGTAGGTAGAGTACTTTACCCTCTGATCTGCAGCTTCCATGCCATGGATGCACTGAGGTAAAATGATCTTTAAGGTGCCTTCTAATTCTGAAAACAATGAAGTATGGTTGATTTAAAAATCAGTCATTCAGTTGTAAGTAAACACAGTACCCTTTGAGATGCTGAGCCGATGAGGGACATAATGAGCAAAGGACACTGCTTCTTAGTTACTCTCTGGTTCCTAAGCAGGTGGTTAGAATGAGAGGCAGGGGCCTTGATGGTGAAGAGGGGATATAAAACCCTGAAACTGTCATAAAGAATTCCATGCCCAGTAAAAGCAAAGGCAGATGTTCACATAAAGTTTTTGCTGTTTGTGTTTTTGTGGGGGGACTTTTTGGGTATGAAGTTTATTAGCAAGGCATGGCAGCATCTGCTCACCAATGGTGTCACACAAAGGCGGCTTACAGACTGTTTACGGGGTTAGAATTATTTTTGTTAATGATTTTCATGGGAGTAGATGAAATGCAATGTGCACCAGCTGTAACTGTGTTTATCATGCAGCTGCCTTACAGAGAGTGCACACGCACACATCCCATAGATAGATTATCTTGATTATCAAAGAGTATATAAGCTGGAGTAACCGCAGATATCAGGAAGGTGAAAAGGAGACGATGATGGGGAGCTCTAAAAAAGAGAATAGCAGGATACAGGTATATAAAGAAAGAAATGGAAAAAGAAGCCTTTGATTTGGAAGGGAGAGAGATAAATGACACTAAGTATTCTGAAAAAGCCATAGGGAGTAATATTGTTTATGTTTATTTAAAATTAAATGTAATGCATATAAATATGTGTATACACACATATGTATATTTTACATCTCTCTTTCTTCCTCTCTGACTCTCTGTCTCTGTCTCTCTGTCTCTGTCTCTCTCGTGCGCGCGTGTTTGTGTGTGTGTGTGTGTGTGTGTGTGTGTGTGTGAACGAAGTTGTGCTATTTGAGGAGATAATGCTTCACCCAAAAGCCATAGACTATCGTGCAGAAATCCTCTGTCAGTCATGAGAAAACTCTTTTCAAGTTGTTAAGGAATTCCAAGAGACTCCCAAAACAATATGTTATTGCTGTTGCCCTTAGTTGCCTCCCAGAAGTTGAAGGTAAGTCCCTGTTTCAGACACCATGAACACAGGACCCAGAGGATTTGAGCTGGAAGTAATCTAGAAGCCACTTTCCTGGGGACTCTCTCTCATAGTATGAAAAGGTGCTATGCAAGTTTTGAGGGGAGGAAAGTAATCAATAGGCCCTATTAGGTGACACCTACGAACTGCAACAATGACCGGCAGGCAAGACATTACTAACGGTGCAATAGTAGCACTCATCTCTTTGCAGTAAGCAGTAACTAGCTAATTGGACGTAAGGCCCACACAACAGGAGAAAAGTCTTGCCTGGTAACAGAAACCTATCCAGGGCTAGTGAGATCACAGATCATAGAGAACAATGTACTACTGGCATTTTACTAAATCAAGCAATTTCTAATGTCAGTCTCAGTACTTATCCTTACACCCACAGAGAAATGTTGCTTTCATACCTCAACAAAGAAACTTCTCTTTGCAGTCCATGAGTAAGTTTTCTTGCTTCTATTCTTGCTCTTCTTCTCTTCCTTCTCTTTCTCCCTCTGGCCATTGCTGCCATATTGAAAATTGCTCATGTTGGGGAAATCAATTCAAACTTCTTAACCTAAAGGGAACAGAGCCACCAGAGGCTCCTTGGAATGGATTAAGTCAAATTAGATATAAATCCCATCACATACTGGTGTTGAAGTATTTGTCTGGGAATCTGCTTCTGTGAATTGTTGACTTGAGCCAATAAGGTCATTGAATTTATGGCTTGCATGGGACTAAACATCCCATCAATCACAGTTTTTCGAAGTTAAACAATTGTTTGATCAGTGTTTCCTAGACTGCTCTCTGACTTTGTATTTTAGCCATTATGACACAAGCAGGCATGATGGATGTGGTAAGTTAACATCTGCATTCACCTTGAGCTTCCTGAGATAGAAGACACATAAGAAGATCATGACATGATTGCAATGTTCATCAATAATCACTGTCTACTGCCACTCCTCTAAGGCAGAGCTGGATGCACTTCATCAATAGTCTCACAGCAACTTCCAATCAGTCTCAAGTTTTGGCTCATATTATTCTTATCCTTTTATTCTTTCCTTGAGTTTCAACCTAACCTGGGGCAAAACACTAAGGTAGGACCTCATTCCAAATACTGTGTGTTGATCAGTGGAAGAATGACCAAACACTCATAGGGAAAAATGGGGGATGCATGGCTTCTGCACTTCAATGGGAATACTAATGAGACAGAAAATATTAAGGGTGTAGTTTCTTCATAAATATAAACTTTGAGCGTTAACTATTCCTATTACTCCACTAACTGTTAAATACAAGGAAATACGACTGGAAATCCTATTTTTTAAAAAATTATACTAATAGGTATTTCTACTGCAACACTGAAAGTGCTGACAGTTTTCCTTTGGATATCTGCACTCAGCACTTGATGTAATTTTTTTCCTGTCTCTCAAACGATCACGTTTCCCAGTTGCTGGAACATTAGGTTAATGACACAACGTTGAACTAAACACAGATAGAGTCAAGTTGCTAAGCTCCTGTCTAGTTTTGATTGGAGGGTCATAAAAATAAACCATTCCCTCAGTTTGGTCTTGACAACTCACAGAAAAACACCTTGTGCATGTCAAATGACACTTGCTTTGAAAAGCTTCAGATGCCTTCAAGATTGGACACCACTGATTCTCACATCATTTCCACCTAGGAGAGGAACAAGAGCATCCACTCTGGAGTTGTTAAATACTTGGTGTACTTTGAACATGTTGCAAAGTGGATATGCCTTAAAAGACAATGTTAATACCAAAGCATGAATGCAATAAAGGGGCTACAGGGTGTGCATGAAGTAAAGTAAAAAAAAACCTGACCTTCAGAGATCATGAAGATGATACTGGAGAAACTGACCAAGATTGAGGCCTGGGAAAATACCATGGCAACACCTTGAGATGTCCTTGAGTCAGAATATTACTTGACATTCTTGGTTAATCACCTTTTAACTTGGGTTTCTTTTTAATATATTACTTTTTTCCCTACTTTTCCATACAGCCTAATCCCACAATTTCACTTTACTCCTAGTTCCTTCTTTCTGGGGATTGGTGAACTCAGCTTGGAATCTTTGCTCTGTGGGGAAACGACAGTCGCCCGTCAACATAGAAACCAGTCACATGATCTTTGATCCTTTTCTGACACCTCTGCGCATCAACACTGGAGGCAGGAAGGTAAGCCACCATGTTGCTTCCGTAAAGATAGGTGATGCTCATTGCCTAGGGGGGGTCTTCTGAATCTTGGTTTTTGTGATGAGTGACACCTAGCCATAATCACAGGCCTCAAGGGCACATCTGACAAATAGTGCTTTTATATATATAATTATGCCCAAATAGTGCTTTTCCTCCTTCACAAACCCATGTGTCTCTCAACTGTAGGACACCAGGAATTTGCTGGAGGTCATAACCATTGGTATCCTAAGAAGGTCAGAACTCAACACGGTTGACTCCCTTGCCTACCATGCTGGAAAATCCTTCCTCTGAGATTTCTTCTCTTGGTCTTCATTTAATTGCACTGAAGTAGAAGGAATTTATTTTAACAAAAGTAAAATCAGACGTTTATCATCCTGGGAGGGAAAACAAACAACAATCACCTAAGATGATTTATAAGAAAATCAATAATTAATCTTCCTAGGGGCATCTTGCTGGCTAAGAATCCTCCCTTCTGCCCAGAAATGCTGAGCTGTGCTTTGTGATTCCTATTCCAGACTCAGTCCTGCCCTCCTCTCCCTCCCGCCAGGAGCACATCCTTAATTTGTGAAGGGCATAGTGCCTTTGGGGGCTGCTCACTGAAACAATCTGGTATTTCTCTTGCTGACTTGTTTCTATTTCATTGCCTTTTACTGTTGGCTAGAATGTTAGAATTGGGGGGGAAATGCACACGCATAGAAAATTGTGTTTGGAGGTGATTTTGTTGTTGTGAATTCAAGAGAATGAAAAGCCACTTGTGTGCAAAAAAGCTAGGGCTGAAATTATAGATATTTGTTATTCCTGGCAGATTCTTCTCCAGAACTGGGCTGTTCAAGCTCTCCATCCACACCATTCTATGTGGATGTTCTTTGTACCCTTTTTGATATTTTGAAACATGTATTCTACCATCACACACACATACCACACACACACAATGATGACTCACTGAAAGTTTGTTAGCAACTTTACCAGGTTTTAAGAAGCATTGCTGGGGGCTGGAGTGGTACCTTTAGTGGGGGACGTGCTTACAGTACTTGAAACTTCTGTGAATGGTAGCTGAGGCCAGTCAGAACATAGGCTGGCTAGCCATCCAGTTTAACCAAAATGGCCAACTGCAGGTTCAGCGAGAGACCTTGTCTCAAAAACTAGAGTGGAATGTGAAAGGCCTCTGGCCTGCACATTCACATATTCAGGTAAGCACATTTGTACACGCAGATGCACACACACATGCACACACCCACATATGTCACACATATATGCATTATGTTTCCAAGTAGAAAAAAATCAAGTCTTTACATATGAGATTGAGATTATTTAGCTGTGTAGTATTTGGATGCTCTTTTAAAAATTATTTGGAGCTGGGCTGTGGTGGCATACGCCTTTAATCCCAGCACTCGGAGACAGAGGCAGGCAGACCTCTGTGAGTTCGAGACCAGCTTGGTCCATAAGAGCTAGTTCCAGGGCAGGCTCCAAAGTTACAGAGAAACCCTGTCTTGAAAAAAAAAATTGGAAATGATGATTTGGTTTTTTTGATTTGTTTTGTTTTGAACAAAACCATTCTAATTGCTCCACTGGTAATTTTATTTTTATGAATTTTAAAATAATGTCAATACAGTTCACATATACAACTTGCTGTACATAAACTGCTCATTTGAAGTCACAAACATGTTACTTTTCTGATCAGCATTTATAAGTGAGAGTTTCAGCTTAAGTAAACATTGAATTATCTTTTCTTTGTTGGAGAGGATGACAGGCGGCATAACACATACCTAAAACACCTAAGACATGTTTGCTGTCTGGGTTTCATGAGAACAGAGGCCAGGTGCTTGTGGGTAGAGCAGCAGATGTTGATGGGAGCAGACATCAAGTCCTAAAACTGGTGAAAAAATAATTTCCTAAGAGTTGCGGAATGCTTAGTGTTTTAACTGTATAGCTCTTTCTCCTCTTGGGTTACATTCATTCAGATATTTTATTAGTTTATTTTTAACAAATGGGATGGTTTTCCTTTCTCAGCATGTTCATTATTGGCATACAAAAAAAAAAAGCTTCTGATTTTTGTATCCTGACTTTGCTGAAAATGTTCACCAGATCTAAGATTTTCTGGTGAAGTCTTTGGAGTCTTTTAAGTATAAGATGATATCATACACAAATAAACATACGTTTATTTTATTTAATTATTTCCGATGTATTTCCTTCTCTTGCCTTATTGCTCTAGCAAAGACTCTAACCACTATGTTGAAGAAGTAGACACCTTTGGCTCCTCCTTGATATAAAACAAAGTGTTTTTAGTATTTCTACAGAGTCTAATGTTGGCTATGCATTTGTTGTATATAATGTATAAGAAGGGAATATGGGGGGGCACATCAGGGGAGGAAAGAAAACACTGTGTTTCCTCTCATGTGCAGAGTTAGATATTGTACACACACACACACAACGTGTGTGTGTGTGTATAGGGAGATATTTGGTAAAGGAAGGGGTCCAGTGGGGTGGATGAGAGGAGTAAGAGAGGTCAATAAAAGGATGGGCATGATCAATTGACAATGATTTACATACATGATCATGCCATAATGAAACCCTAATTAAAATACTATTTTTAAAAGGTAGGAAAATGTTGTAGACTATATTCAAAGTGATTTTAGATAAAGTATGCATTGGGAGTAGAGTGGGAAAATGGCAAATTGGTACAGAAACAGTGCAGATTCCACCTTTTGTTGTGTCATCTTAGAAGAAAGTGTGATATAAAACAAAGAAAGGGCCATTTCCTTCTAATGCATTGGGAAAGAAGAAATCTGTTTCTCATATATTAGGATATTTTTGTTGATTTGGTTCTTTTGTTTGTTTTCAGAAAATGTTTTTTTTTTCTTTTATCTTTTCCAGTTCGGTACATTGTACCTGTTCCAAATCAATTTGCAAAGGCATCAGAGTTTGTGATTTTGGAAACATTTGCTGTGACAATGAAAATATTTATATCTGGCATTATTTGTGTTGTCAGGGGTTTGGCGAGCTCAGACTGGCGGGTGGTACCCTTTACATTTATGTAAGGCAGGAAATAAAATACACACGGAGGCAGGAGGTGAAATGCCTGAACTTGACAGACAATAGCTAAATCATGTCTCAAGCTTTGGAAAGCTGGTGTTTAATGACTTGTTTTGGAAGTAAGGATTCAGAACACTGCTCTGACTTTAGACTTTTGCCTTAAAGAAATATCCAGTTCAAAGGGTTTGAAAATCGCCCTGTTAGGCGAGATGTTTTGTAGAACTGGGAGGAGGTGCCACATTTTCAAACCTGAGATCAGTTAGATGTCAGTAGGTTAAATGCACCCCAGTAAGTGTGTTTCATGTCACATTTTTATCTGTGAACATTATTCCTTTTGGCATTTAAATGTGTCTTTTTTGTACAAAACCATGAAACAGCTCTGCCAAGGCCCCGGCTTGTCTTTTTGTGTATATTTTACTATATCTGACTTAACCCAGCACTTGGATGGGGAGAGATAAGGGATTTTATTGATACAGGCAACTGAGACCAACCCCAAGATAAGAACAACCAGAACCAATAATGATTAGATGAGAATCAAAATGTTCTGTAACTTGAATATCATAGAGAATTTTTGCTTATATATGTTAATACATGTATGTGCATGTTCATGTTTGTGCATACACATGTGTGTACATGTGTGCATTGTGCATGTATCCACATACTTATTCATGGCAGAGGACAATTTAGGTGTGGTTTTCCTGGAGAAGCCCTCCTTGTTTTATAAGACAGATTCCTACTTGGCTGGAGCTGGCCAAGTAGGCCGATGACTGTCAGACCTCATAGGTCCACCTGTGTCTATCTCCCCAGCACTGGATTACAAGCATGCATCAGCACACCTGGTTTTTTTTTTTTTTGGTTATATGGTTTGGGGGACTAAATTCAGGCACTTTTGTGTGTGCAATAAGCACTATTCTTACTGAGCTCTCACCTCAGTTCCTGAAAATACTTTTTATTAAATAGTAATTTCCTTTACCTTTTGAGTTGCTTATTCAATAATATTTCTTAAGCAATGATTTTCTTCTCTTAGGAGGTAATCTAAGAGAACTACTTTTTCAATCTGCCCCTTCATACATAATATGTAAGATTTTTAAAGCTAAACCAAAATAGCTGCTGATTGTCTATGCTTTGCAGGGAGCTGCTTGTTCATCCCAGCCACCCAGAACCAAAATAATCACACAGAAACTGGATTAATTAAGTCACTGCTTGGCCCATTAGCTCTAGCTTCTTATTGGCTAACTCTTACATATTAATTTGACCTATTTTTATTAATTTGTGTATTGCCATGTGGCTGTGGTTTACCAGCTAAAGTTTTGTCTGTCTCCGGCCGGATTACATGGCTTTTCTCTGACTCCGCCTTCTTCCTCCCAGCATTTAGTTTAGTTTTCCCTGCCTAGCTCTGTTTCCCTATAGCTCTGTTATAAGCCCAAAGCCGTTCCTTTATTAACCAATATTTACAGGATACATAGGGGAATCCCACATCAGCTCTCCTTTTCTGTTTAAATAAAAAGGAAGGTTTTAACTTTAACAGAGCAAGATTATATACAACAAAACAGGTATTAAGCAAGAATTACAGTTACAATATTTTATTTACTATATCTTTTATCATAACTAAGGAAAACTATAACTATAAATTTTTTAATTCTATAAAAGACTCCAGAAGGATATAATATTACCTAAGTAAACAGGAAGTACTTTATAAACAACTTCCAAAACTCTAGAATTGACAGAGACATCTCACCACCTGGACAGTCACCCAAAGTTCTTCTGTACCATTGGGGCACCCATCTTCAGCCTACAGACCCATAGTATCTGGCAGACTTTTCCATGAAGCAGAAAATTTCAAAGACAGTTCTGCCTATATTGGCAGTTTGTTAGTCACTTTCTTTCGAATTCTGCAGAATGTCTGGCAGACACTTTAATGAAGTAGGAACCCCAAAGGATCCTCTCACCTTCAGGCAAGTTCAGCAGTCATTCCTCTGCTGGTCCTGCATCTCCAGTTCATTAAGCAGTCCAGCAAGAGCAGTTTCTTGCCCAAATGGCTAACCAACTCCATAAGAAGCCTCTTCGATGCCCATCTTCCTCTTGAAGTAGCTGGTGCTGCCAGGAGCAGATGTGTCTCATAGTCATGAAAAGTCCTAAGTTTCTAAAACATTTTAAATGTCATATTTTGAAGGTCTCTGAAAGATTTGAAGAATGCCTTTCCATCTGAAATACATCTCTGTACACCTAGAAAATCTAACGTGACTACAAGTTTGACTTTTATAGATGACTCTCTATTTACCTATATTTCTTAATTATACATTACATTTTTAAATGAGCTAGACAAACACAGTACCTTAATCAAGATCAGAAACACATATACACAGTATAACAAAATTGACCTTAATTTCTATCAATAAACAAGATCCATACCAATGCAAATCTCTATAGCATATCTCCTTTAAATGTAAATAAACATTTATAGACAATATTTGGGAATACTGAAATAATAACACAGAAACTGTATTAATTAAATCACTGTTTGTCCCATTAGCTCTAACTTCTTATTGGCTAACTCTTATGTATTAATTTAACCCATTTTTATTAATTTGTGTATCACCACGTGGCTGTGGTTTACCAGCTAAAGTTTTGTCTGTCTCCAGCGGGGCTACATGGTTTCTCTTTGACCCTGCCTTCTTCCTCCCAGTTTAGTTTTCCCCTCCTAGCTGTTTCCCTACAGCTCTGCTATAAGCCCAAAGCAGTTCTTTTATTAACCACATATAGAGGGGAATCCCACATCATCTATGGGTATAGAAAACCAGATTCCAGAGTCTAATTCAAAACCCAGGTTCACACAAATGACTTTGGCTAAACTCAGTGGATCACAAGCAAAGCATAAAGAATTGAGTATGAGACAGGGTCCTTATAAGGAGGAAGGGACACTGATGAGGTTGAGAGTGACCAGAATATATTATATACATATATTAAATTGTTGAAGAAAATTAATAAAGTACTTTTAGCATGATCCCCTTAAACTAGTTTTGAACTAATAAATCTATTCTATATAAAATTACTAAATTAACTCATGAATTTTAAAAATTAATGGCAGATTTTTCAAGACATCAAGTGCATTTTGTATAAATACAATGGTTAGTTTTGCATCATAGTAACCACTGTATTTATACAATTTAAGGGAGGAGAGATTCATTTTGGCTCACCTTTGTGGAGAGTTTTCAGCCCATCATCAGCCTTCTTTTCAGCTTGTCTCTGTTCTTCTGAGAAAGAGGGGCTCTCAGCTTTTACTGCTTACTCTGGCTGGGAGGGACCTAGTGGGGTCTGGTCAGTTTCAGATACTTCCTGAAGCTCTTTTGAATTGTTTACCTTCCTGATTAAGGAGCATTCCTGTGGGATGGAATGTTTCATTCTCCAAGGAAACTGTTACACAACAAAATCACACACACACACACACACACAGCAAACAAACATTTAAGTATGATATTTGCAGCTGTTGTAATTCAGCTGCGTATCTTCTTTCTAAAGACATATCCTGCATATGCTTTCTGTGTGTCTCGTGTACCAAGTGAGGCTATGAAGTTATAGTGCTTATCTTTTTCTGAATGTATGTCACTGGAACCAGTGCTTTGGCAACAGTGTACCCTTCACTTGACATTACTGAGGCCTTTATACCTACCATTTTAATATCCACTCCCTGTGACTTCATGTGCCACCTCCACCATGAAATTCCCTTGATCTCTGACCGATGATGAAATCCTTCTTCGTTTGGCTTAAGTACTTCATTAATCTTTCCTTTAGGACTTGCTTTATCATCTATAGTATGTTCGCCCATGGATTAGGAGCTTCTTGGGATAAATGAGCTTTCATATTTTCATTTAGATCCCTGAGGTTGATTGGTGTAATATCATTGATTATCAATGGAAAGGTTTATGTGGACTTATTCAAGAGTTATTATGATTCAAAGTGAGAAAAATATGGAATGCTTGCATGATGAATGGGACCAGTGTCATCAACAGAATATGTCACTAAAACTAAACTTCATGTATTGTAGTTGTCATGAGAGTTGGATAAGTTGAAAACATTGGGAATGTGATTTGCATGTATAGGTGTAATCTTCCACTTTTACATTTCCCCATGGAGCTCATAGCCCAATTGAGCTGACCACAAATAATTATTACTATCTGTGGTGCATATCACTGTGTCCTGAGACCTTTTTTGTGTGAGGTATTGCCAGTCCTCCAAGGATTTTTTATATTTATTTGGAGAGAAAATATAGACAGAAGCTACATGGGAGTAATTAGTTTTTAAAAACTGTCTGAAGTAATAGTGAAATAGATGCTAAAATACTATGAAATTATTAATTAGCAAGTTAATCATTTGGCTATTAATTTTGAAGGGTGATAAGAAGTTGTGTTAGATGAACCAAGCTTTATGGAAGTGATGGAGTAAGAGGTAGCATTAAGAAGGTGACTAGAATAAAACAAAGCCTTCAGAAAAACCTTTAAATGTCAGATGAGCTGTAGATTTCTCCATCATGATCTAACTCCCTTGCTCATATATCCCCTCCTCCCTCTCTTTGATTGGATTCCCGGGGCTTGGCATGGTGCTTGGTTGTGGATCTCTGGATCTGGTTCCACCAGTTGCTGGAGGAAGTCTCTATGATGATAGCTGAGGTATTCCCCAATTTGATTACAGGGTAAGGCCAGGTCAGGCTCCCTCTCCACTATTGCTAGGAGCCTTAGTAGGAGGGAAACAGGGAGGGGGCAGAAGGAGGGGAGGGAGAACTGTGAATGAAATGTAAAATGGAATTTAAAAAATAAATTAAAAGAAAACATGTCAGATGCTCCAATCCCAGGTATGCAAAATTAAAAAATGTAAAGATGGAACCAGGTTTTCATCTGTGTAGGTTGCTGTGGTGCTGGATTTTATAGAATAACTATGGTGAACTTCCACAGGTAACAATTCTCCCCTGTTTAAAACTCATTAAGCTGCTTTGAAATACCACAAGCCTTTTACACAAAAACCCTGATGTGGAAACTGTATGTATATGGTTTTATGTATATGTATGATATATAATAGGTCTTTAGCACTGGCCCTGTTGAAGAAGTACATGAACTTCTTACTCATCTGTATTTTGTCATTTTCATATACTGATGATGTCTTTGCTCTGAAAAAAATCAATGAGGTGTCTACTTCCTGAACTCTAACTTGAAGCAACAAGGAAAAGGTGAGTGATGTGAAGTAGACAGTGAAAGAATATGATCCTGGAAGGGATGGTGGGTAGTGTATCAGAGAAGCTATGCTTTCAGTCGGATGTGGATATGGAAACTTCAAAGGCAGAATTTTAAACCATCATACTTGAAATGGAGACCCAATCTCATTGCTGCACAGAAGATAACACTAGGGGGTTGGGTGGCCCCTAAAAAGAAATTATAGTAATATGATTGCAAACAGCCGTAGCAGAGAAAGGAATTTGTGGGAGTGGAAGGTGTGGAATAGACTGCATGGGGAGTTTTGACAGAAATAACATTTCTGAATGATATGTAAGAGATGTGAGAGGGCTTAGAGCCAAAGAGGAAGATGAAGGGAGAAATGATTCATAAAATCAGCCTCTTAGTGAATAATGTCTAGAATAAATGGATGCTTTCAGGAAATGAGGGAGATTTCGAAAGCTGCAGTTAGAGGAAGTAGAAGCAGTGACACCACATAGGTCCCCATTGAGGGTGGGTTAGGTGGAGAAGAGATGTCCGCAGATAAATCATATTGAGACCTGGGTTTGAGTTTCATATTGCCACCTATTGGCCATGTGTGGAAACTCAGCCTTCTCTCAGCTTCACATATCATACTGACATCCACCTTCTACAAGAAAAAATACATTTGTTAGGCAGGCTGAAAGGTAAGCATTCAAACGTCAGTAACTAAAAGCATCCTATACAATTGTTATCTGATATCAAAGGTACCATCGTTGATGTTAGTAAAAAGCACAGCTTAGCTCACTTCTGAATTTCTCTGTCAAAGATGCTAATGCCCGTGTTAGAATTGGTAACAGATGTGACAAGTTCTTCAGATAATAGATGAAGAATTCAAAGACACCTTATTAGTGTCTCCCAGCCCTAGAGAATGAAACTCCATGAGCATGAAGGGTAACAGTTTCCCCTCATTATATATTTCTAAAAAGAACCATAGATATAGAGGGGCACAATAGGCTGTAAAGTTGCTATGTGTGAGAAATATGGATGAAATTCATGAAAATATGCTTGTTGTGAGCAAAGATCCCAGAAAAGTTGCCAGGATAATTCAGCATGATTACTTAGGGCATGGAGCTCTACCTCTATGAGTGTGACCTTGGCTGTGAAGTACCCTTCACTAAGAGACGATCAGGAAATCAGAACCTACAATGCTGAAGTTGATTCACTACTGGGAAAGTCATTGAGAGGGAATTAAAGAAGAGGAGCAAAGAGATTACAAGAAGAATGTGCATGGTGTCGTTTAAGTTTTACCTGTCCTAACTTCCCTGATGTGGGATGTTCTTCTGTATATGTGTTGCTTTTATTGGTTAATGAATAAAGCTGCTTTGGCCTATAGCAGGGCAGAATATAGCCAGTCTGGAAGAGATAAATAGAGAGAGTAGGCAGAGTCAAGGAGATGCCATGTAGTTGCCAAAGAAGGGCACACCAGAACCTTACCAGTAGACCACAGCCTAGTGGTGATACACAGATTAATAGAAATGGGTTAATTTAAGATGTAAAAGTTAGTTAATAAGAAGCCTGAGCTAATAGACCAAACAATGTTGTAATTAATATAGTTTCTGTGAGATTATTCAGGTCTAGGAGGCAAAAAAATGAATATCCATTTACACTTCCCATCCATTTACCCAGCCAACCATCCATCTGTCTATTCACCACCTATCCATCCATCCATCCCTCCCTCCATCCATCCATCCATCCATCTCTCATCTATCTGCATATTTTAAGTTTTATCTATTCTATCTTTCCATTCATCAATCCATTTATTCATCCAAACCTCTATTCATTCATCTATCCATCTATCTATCTGTCTATCTATCTATCTATCTATCTATCTATCTATCTATCTATGTGTATACCTATGTTCTATGTATCTATCTATCAACTTATCTGAAGGGAAACTATCTTAAGTAGTAATTTCAGATGCCTTATGATTGTTATTTTCCTATGCATCCTCAGCTAAGCAGAACTATCACTGGTGTTTACAAGTGGCCTAGGCAAGATTTCGATTAAAAACAGGAACCAGAGCTGTGTGGAAATTGAATGGCCTTCTGTTACATTGAAACCACAGACAGGGTTCTGACAAGCACAAAGGGCCACTTGAGATTGTTGAACACATTAAATCCAGATGAGCATTTTGAGTTCATCCTTCCCACCTGGAATTCTGGCAGCTCTATAGTGGTTAGACAGGGCACAAAAATGTATTTTCTTGAGGCTGACCCTAGAATAAAGATATAATAAGGATGTTACCCCTTCCTTAAGGAAAATTCCCTTTGAAGCACTAGTTTGGGATTGGAAAAAAGTTGCATTGCTTTCTTTCTTTCTCTACCAAAATTACTTCTCAAAATTTGCAAATGCAGAACTCTCTCCTTCAGCATAATTTCCTTATGTTTGGCTGAAGTGGACAATTCAGGGCAAAAGGCATGTTGCCCAAGAAAATGTTTAGATTAAAGATAAAGAAATGAGACCAAGGAAATTGTGTTTGTTCTTGGAGTAGTGCTTTCAGAATTGCAAGTTTTCAGTGGGTAGTAATGCTGTAATAAAAGATATGCTGAATAGGGAAGACTCAGATGGTGTGTTCTCTGTGAGTTGGTGAGTTGCTCTGTGATGGGTAACATTGCCATCCCTAAGTCCGG